>PITA01003269.1:98121-142601 GCA_004023965.1 Spilogale gracilis
TTTTTTAAAGATTTTATTTATTTGACAGAGAGAAACACAGCCAGAGAGGGAACACAAGCAGGGGGAGTGAGAGAGGGAGAAGCAGGCTTCCCGCCGAGCAGGCAGCCCGATGTGGGACTCGATCCCGGGTCTCCAGGATCATGACCTGAGCCGAAGGCAGTGGCTTAACCAACTGAGCCACCCAGGCGTCCCAAGTTGACATATTTTCTAAATTTATTTTTTGTGTGTGAGTTTTATTAGTATAAATCAGTTCTCAAGAGATAATTTTATTAAATGTGCTGGAAAAGTCTAACTTCTTTAGTTCCAAAATGAACAATAAGGTCCTGGAATATGGCCATATTAGAAAAATTCTTGTGTTTGCAGTTTAGCAGTGATCACCCTCCTTAGATACACGCTGTCTCTTTCTATTTCACTTTAACTGAAACAGAGACTAGTTTCTTACTGAAAATTAAATTATTGGTCATGAATGGAAGGAGCCTTGTGGTTTTATGGTATTTTTCATTTTATACGGGAGAAAGCCAAAGACAGAAAATACACATATATCCAAATTGAAATTTTTAAAGAGGAAAATGGCTAGCCGTCAAAGTAGAGCTACCAAAATAATGATTTCTTTTATCCCAGCATCATCTTTGTTTTAATTGGTACTCTCATTTTTACTTAAACGAAAAAGAACTATACTATGCTGAGTGAAATAAGTCAAACAGAGAAAGTCAATTATCATATGGTTTCACTTACTTGTGGAACATAAGGAATAACATGGAGGACATTAGGAAAAGGAAAGGAAATGTGAATTGGGGGGAATCAGAGGGGGAGAGGAACCATGACAGACTATGGACTCTGAGAAACAAACTGTGGGTTTGGGAAGGGAGGGGTTGGGGGATGGGTGAGCCTGGTGGTGGGTATTAAGGAGGGCATGGATTGCAGGGAGCACTGGGTGTGGTACATAAACAATGAATCTTGGTACACTGAAAAAATTAAATTGAATTTAAAAAAAAGAAGTGAAACAGGTCCTCAAACTTTGTATCTGAAGGCTAAGATAATTCTTTTTTTTGTTTCTATAGGTAAATATTAATATTCTAGGAATGAACAGTCCCTTCTTCTGACCAACAGTTAAAGTGACACACTCTCAAGCAATCACAGTGTGTTAATATTGTATCAAATGAAAAAAGGTAATGATAGATTTTTTCCTACTATCTGTTAAAGTGCATTAAGCTTCAACAGCTATAACATAATAATAAAATCAAATTTGATCTTGCATGTATTGCAAACTTTAAAAAACATGTTTTTAAAGTATAAAATATGAAGCAAGCTTGTAATCTTATAATATAAATTATTAGTATTTTATGTGGGCCTTAAAGAACCAAGAGTTCTTAAAAACATAATTACTAATCCTACAATTAATATTTTCACCAAAAATTAATTGAATACCCATGTCCTAAGCAGAAAATTAATCATATGCATTGCTTAACAAAAGTAATTTAAAATAGCTTAGGTTAAGAGGAGCTTATAAGTTTTTAGGCAGTTAAGAGAAAAAAAATGCATGAATCCATGAATGAAAAAATTATTATAGAAGTTTATCATGCCCTAAAACAGAGTCATCATTTTGTAGATATACTAAAGACCACTCAAGTTCATTGGATGAAAAGAATAAGTATCTTATTTTCACAATGACCAGACATTTCATAAGTGTGGGAGTTAGGGCTCTCTACTACCTGAAACTCATTTATCTTTCTACCTTTATCTTTTACTCTTCTTCTTCATGAACCCTGTGCTCCAAACAAACATCAGTCTTATGCCCCATGGCTTTGCTTACATCCTTCTTTTTACTTGGAATGAATCATCTCTATACATGCTAACTTTCCACTCTTTAGAGACCAGCTCAGATATCAACTTCTCTATGTACCTGTCAATGATTCTCTGAGTCAAAAGTAATTTTCCTCCTCTGAACTTCTGGAATTTTCATGTAATCTCCTATGGCATTTACCATCCTATATTAGAGTTATTTTTACAAATATTTTAGCTGCTCTACAAGGCTATAAACTACTTATAGGCTATAAACTACCTCTGAGGAATTGTGTCTTTTAGCTTTTATGGGCACTCTTCTTGCGAAGTCTTTCAAAATATTCACCTTTGTTTTCAGAAAAACAACTCTTCTACTTTTGCCTTCGGTTCATCAGCTTCAGTAATATTTAATTAAATCATGTAATAACAACAGAAAGCACAACTAATATTCAAAGATTTGGGGGCACCTGGGTGGCTCAGTGGGTTAAAGCCTCTGCCTTCAGCTCAGGTCATAATCTCAGGGTCCTGGGATCAAGGCACACATCGGACTCTCTTTTCAACAAGGAGCCTGCTTCCTCCTCTCTCTCTCTCTGTGTGCCTGCCTCTCTGCCTACTTGTGATCTTTCTCTGTGTCAAATAAATAAATAAAATATTTTTTAAAAAAAGATTTGGGAGTTGCCTATGTGGCTCAGTCAGTTAAGTGTCTGACTTTTGATCTTAGCTCAGGTCTTGATCTCAAGGTCATGAGTTCAAGCCCATGACTGGGCTCCACCTTGGGTATGGAGCCTACTTATAAATAAATGCATAGAAATAAAATAATAGAATAGAATAGAGGAGAGGAGAGTAAAATGGGATAGAATAAGTAATTAGGTAAGTTTGGGAATAGTCACAACTGACCCTTAGTAAAAATGCTACTCAAAGAAGATGGGGTAACCAGGTGACAGGTGTTAAGGAGGGCATGTGTTGTGATGCGCATGGGATGTTATACATAACTAATGAATCATTGAACACCACATCAAAAATTAATGATGTACTATATGCTGGCTAACTGAACATAATAATTTAAAAATGGTGAGTACTATGGGGCGCCTGGGTGGCTCAGTTGGCTGGGTGACTGCCTTTGGCTCAGGTCATGATCCCGGAGACCCGGAATAGAGTCCCACATTGGGCTCCCTGCTCGGTAGGAAGCCTGCTTCTCCCTCTTTCACTCCCCCTGCTTGTGTTCCCTCTCTCGCTGTGTTTCTCTCTGTCAAATAAATAAAATCTTAAAAAAAAAATGGTGAATACTATTAGACAGTAGCTTGCTACAAGGAATAACTAGTTTGCCTTGGTCATCAGCCTGTTTTAAGGAGAAAATGGGTCTCTTTGGTTACTCTAGCCAATTAGGGTTAGTAGAAAGTAGTTAAAAGTGTTTATATTACTTTTTCTGTATATATTAATTTCCACTTATACCCTAATGGAATTTCTGTTCCAGATAAATTCCAAAACTACACAATTTCTTTAATAGTTATTGATTTTCAACTGATTTCAAATTGAAGCCCAAGGTCCAGATTCACTTATTCACCAAGTATTTACTGAGCTCCAATTATGTAGGAGGCACTGTATTAGGCACAATTTTTTTTACAGCAAGATAACCATTTGGTGAAATTTTCTAAAAGATTTTTACAATTCACTTCAAATTAATCAATTTGGTCTGAGCTATAGATTTATGGTAGAACTATAAATTAATTTTTCCTTACTTTAGTCTTCTGAAATCTAAAAATGTATTTGACTATTGCTACTAAAGCTTTAATTTGCTTTACTGTGGAGCTGCCTCCAGTAGCAATAGTCAAATACATTCTAAGATTCTAAGCCTAAGCCCTCATCTCTACGAGAGTGTTGCCAGACACAATCAACATTCTCCCAGCCTACTTTGAGAACACTCAGTTGTGTGGGAACATTTTTCTCTGCTCATCTATACAAGGGAGCCTGAGTAAACTGTGCAGTATAAAGATTCACGTCTTCTTAGATTTTTTTAAAGGAGTTTTTTTTTAATCTATAAAATCTCATAAAATACATGATAGCAATTTCTTTAAATTATTAACGAAGACACTAATGGCTCATTCCGGGTATTTCTTTCCATGTGGAAGGACATCTATTACTGTAACACTCCTTCCTGGCTTAGCTTCCCTCTATGATGGTTTCCTATTTTACTCTGTTCATTATACTGTTAAGTATATAGAACAGGCCCTCCTGTGGAGAAGTCTGTGGCCTGTAGTTCTTCAGAATTCATGATTGGGTACACAAGTCTGCTTATTTCTGAGACTTGGTATTAGAAAACATGTAATAATCCTACACCTAAGCAACGTTCTTTGATATCATCAGCTTCTTAGTAATAAAGTTGACATTTTGATCTCTATTTGCCATTCCTTTGATTTATTTATCAGGCATCTCTAAATTTAGGCAGGGAGAAGAGGGTGTTGTGTAATAATCTACTTGTCAAAGCCCAATATACACTAATGACCACAAGTACAGCAGTTGGCAAGCCTAAAGAACATCACTTGACAGCAAGAACAGATATGACTGCTAACCTACATGCTTCTGAGTATCCATCTTAAACTGATAGGACTAATCAGACCAAGAGCAATCTGCCAGTCAGAATTCAGTAATGCTGTGTTCACATGTGGGTGTCTTTCACAAACACACAGACCTGTGCACAGCTTTATTTGCACTGGTTTTCATAACTGCAGAACTAAAATGGTTGACATGATGCATTATAAACAATTTAGACCAATATTTAAAATGCTTATCCATGATCAGTGATAAATAATATTATCTCTGTGGCAAAAATGTTCATGACCTGGAAAGAATAAGGGTTGACAACCTGAGAGTGTACAAAAAAAAAAGTTGGTATTCTTCAGTGGCTCAGCCCACTTTAGCCTCAGGCCATGTCAATTCAGGCTGACAGGAAAAAGGAAGCCTGGATCCTAGTGCTTGCTCTGACACTCACCCAGGGTCTGGTTTTTTGCATGTAAACAAAACAAAGTTCCTCCTCGCATGTTGCTTACTTTCTAGTAGAGGGGAAGACAGAGAAAAAAGAAAGTAAAAATACAAATATTTGGTAGCAATAAGTGCTATGAATAAAATAAAACAGGACAGTGGTTTGAATTGGGTTGCTATATTGTACAGGGTGATCAAGGAAAATCTCTCAGTTAAAGAGACATTTAAGCAGAGACTTGGAAAGAGTGTGGGACTAAGCATGCAAATATCAGCAGAAAGAGCCGAGCAAACAATAACTCCTTGGCAAACACAAACACACACAGTTAAGATGGAAGGGTGATGAAACGGGGCAGGGGAGAGAGAGAAAAACAAGAGGTAAGACCAGAAGGGTAACTGGAAGCTGGTGCACCTGGGCATGGAGGCCATGGGAAATATTTGGACTTCACTCTGAATGGGACAGAAAGCCACTGGACTGTCAGCCCTGCCATCTTCTAGTTACTCAGAGATAGGGAGCTACTCACACCAAGCCTGCTGGCCCATCTACCACCCTTCCCTACCCCAATCAGGAATTTGAATCTTAAGAAGCATCATTAGATGGCTGAAAATCCATGGCACTCAGGACAGATAATCAGACTTTCTTGTTCCCTGGTCCCCACCTAGCACTCCCCTGGTTCTTGCCCAGTTCCTCAGTCTACCATTTGTTTTGTGAGTTTTTGAAAGTTGTAATAGATTCTATTTTCTATTTTGTATACAGACAATTGTTTCTTTGCTTGCTATCAGAGATGGCTAGCTTATCGCCAAGCTTGTTTTCTCTTCTCTGTTAGCTTACAGATAGTCTATGCTTCCTGGCCTCCTTTGAGTTAGGTATGGCCAGATGGTAACCAAGTGGCAGAGTCTTAGCCAATGGAAAGTGAACACTAATCCTAGGTCAGGATCATTAAAACCTCCCACATGTGACCCTCTCTACTTTTTCCCCATGCACAATTTGAAGGACAGCAACCTTAAATGCCACATAATGAAAAGAGCAAAGCCACAACAGGTAAGATGCCTCAGTTGCTGAGTCACTACTTGGAGAAGAGCTGCCCAACCAGGAAAACCTGCATCAGACTTATAAGCAAGCTCAAGAGAAGCTTTCATTATGATAATTCACTGAGATTTGGTTTGTTACAGCAGCTAGTGTTATATCTAATACAAACCTAAGTACATGTCTCAGCCATCCTGAAACATCTCACTCCAACATTAAACATCTGTACTACTTGGCATAGAAAACACTTCTTTTATCATATATCTATATGTATAGATATATGATAAATATATGATATATATGACATATATACATATGATACAAGTACATGAAGACATTCTTATAAAATATTATAATCTAACATTGATAAGCCTCCCTTAACTACCACAACTGCTCTTTTAGTCCCATAATCAGAGCTAACCCAGTTAATCAATAATATTTTGCAGATTGAAAAACAAAACAAAACTGAACCTGGCAAAATAAGTAATAGGAACTCTATTTTCAAATTCTAACAAGTACTCATAACGTGGAAAGTAATGAGAATACTAGGAGGAATAACACATTGCCTATCTTCTAGCAATATCTACCCTAGCATGTTTTCTATCAATATCAACCCTAGCATATATTGACAGAGATCATTAAAATACAGCTGACACACGTGATAACAGAAAGAATGTACAAAAGCCATCAGACATGGATGTACAGGAAAGGAAATTTTTTAACTTTGGAGTAGACTGGGCTGTGTGGATATGTAAGAGGAGGGGCCGGCCTGGAATATAATCACAGAATATAAAAAGGCTGATACAAGGGTTTGTAAAATAAAAATGAGTTTCCCAGGAAGACCAGGTAGGGATAGTTGTGGACAATTCAAGAAAAAGGAACAAGTACAAAAGGAGGGAGTTGTGAAACCATAGGCTCTGTCTGGGTGTGCAAAAGTTTAATTTTGAAAATTGAAAGACCCAGGGGTATATATGTTAGTATTATTTAGAAGCTTCCAAATGCAACTGCAACCTCCACGTAGACTGGGAAATACCCATCACTCAGGGCTTTAGACAGTCCTGATAATTAGTTAATCATGAGCTATACATGTGCTTGAGATAACTGGGGTCACTGAGTGCCTCAGACGTGTGCTTGACTGTTCAACCAGGAGTAGATAAAGAAATGACTCATTTGCAAGTACAAGGTTTCAAAATAGTGACTGTCTTCTTTCTGACTCCCACCCCTCCCCAACCAAAATATTATATGTGGGCCATAAGCATAAATTTCTCTATTTCCTTCAAGTAGGAAATGTCTACCTAGTAGGGAGTGAAGGTGTTCTTTTCCATCAGGACTCTGGAATTATAGGAGCCATTTATCTCCCCTGAGTTAAAAAGAGTAGTCTGGGTTTCAGAGTTAGCAATCAATTTATAAATACTTGGGGGGAGAGGCCTGGTGGCTCAGTTGGTTGAGCCTCCAACTCTTGATTTCGGCTTGTGTGATAATCTTGGGGTCAGGGTATTGACCCCTGTGTGGGTACCATGCCAGGCATGGGGGTTGCTTGAGATTTTTCTCTCACCCTCTCCCTGTGCTCCCCACTCCCAGCTCGCCCACACACTCGCTCTCTCTTACAATAATAATAATAAAACAATACATACATACATACATACATACTTAGGAGAAATTTATCTATTCAGGGCCTGGCCAAGAGTTGGGGGCCATGATTCAAGTGAGTAAAGTGTAAGCAAATGTCTGAATTCACCAGAAAGAAGTACAAAAACTCAACCTCCAAATTCTCCACTATTATAGAAAACTAAGGGCAGAAAGATACCAAGTCTAGAGAACCAAAATAAATGAACTATGGTGTGACAGGGCTAGTTCATACCTTAGTGACTCCTTCAGACCAAAATATGGGCAAATCAATTATTGGCGGCCTTGGGAGTTCTTCAACAGGGGCACTACTGACATTTGGGGCTACATAAATTCTTTGTCATGGGGGGAGGGGCTGTCCTGTGTGCTAAGAATATTTAATAGTATCCCCAGTCTCTTTCCACCAGATGCTAACAAACCAAATATGTCTTCAGAATTATACAAGTTGAGAACCACTGGTATAGACAGACCCAAGAATGCAGGGAAAAAACAATCAACCACAGGCAACATTAACCTTGGCTAGGCATGTACATGAAAAACCATGCAGGATAAGAACATTTGGGTTCTGGGATTCCCAGCTGAGGACTCAAACACAGACTTAGCTCTTCAGCACTGGAATTCTTCAAGAGCTACTGAGTATTAGCACAGAAGAGAAACTGTGCCCCGCCAGCCACTGCTGTCAAATCCCTGCGAAGGCTGAGGAGTGGTTACCAAGAGACAGAGCACCTCATCTGAAGAGAATGTGTCAGGCTGAGATCTTTTTAAAATAAATCAATGAGTCAGGATAGACTTCTCCCCTGCTGTTCCACTGACTTTTTTTATACTACAATTATAACTCCATAAAAGCATGGAGGATGAGGACTAACTTCCAAAAAGTAGGAAAAATTTGATCGGTCTTCCTCATTTCCTTAGTGACCCTCCAGTAATTCTTCTTAGGTTTCTAACAAAGAAAGAGTCCTTAGTTTGTGGTCTTGAAAATAACAATAATATATTTAAAGATAAAACCCAGCTCCTCGGGGCACCTATGTGGCTCAGTCGTTAAGCGTCTGCTCCGGCTCAGGTCATGATCCCGGAGTCCGGGGATCGAGTCCCACACTGGGCTCCCCGCTCAGCGGGAAGCCTGCTTCTCCCTTTCTCACTCCCCCTGCTTGTGTTCCCTCTCTCGCTGTGTTTCTCTTTGTCAAATAAATAAAGTCTTAAAAAAACAAACAAACAAACAAACAAAAAACAGCTCCTCTATTAGCTCCCATTCTCTCCTATGAAATGAGGGTTTGACCATATGCCAAGTATAGTATATGGCAGTATTTTTCCTTTCTGAGTCATTTTTTAAGGAAAAAAATAATAATAGAACACACCAAGACCTCACTCCAGCAGATGTTTCTGAGCTGAATGGGGACAGAGGAGAAACATCTGGCCCTGAAGGTTCCACAGAGACCTTGCACTTGTACCAGCAGAGAGGCTGGGTGCGTAGAGGGTGGCTCTCCTGGGCCTGTTTGGATGAACCTCACAGAGATGCGCACCACCTGCACAATGAGGTCACCTTTACCTAGCTGATGATCCCCTCATCAGGTCCAAACACCATTGCTAGAAAAGAAAAAAAACATTTTACCTATAACATAATGCAGACCGTAAAAGCAACATCATAAAAGTGTCTTAAATGCCAAAGAGAGACAGATTAAATAAAATTAATGCACTAGGAATAATTTGCCAGTAGCTCGCTCTAGTCTTTTTGTTTCTGACTGTAAAATCTCAAAATTGGAAGTCAGCAAAAAATAGATTCACTAGTTTGTTTTTATGGGGGACCATGTTGGGATAAATAGGACTAATATAAAACTTGGTATCCCCCAAATCATTTTTTTTTAAGATTTTTATTTATTTGACAGAGAGAAACACAGCGAGAGAGGGAACACAAGCAGGGGGAGTGAGAGAGGGAGAAGCAGGCTTCCCGCCAAGCAGGGAGCCCGATGTGGGACTCGATCCTGGGTCTCCGGGATCATGACCTGAGCCGAAGGCAGTCGCTCAACCAACTAAACCACCCAGGCGCCCCCCAAATCATTTTTATAAGACTTTAAAACACTTAGACATCTTCAGCAATTCTAAAAATTAAGATGGATTTCCCATAACATTTTCTTATTTATCACCCACAAAGGAGAAAGTCAGAAAAAATCCAACAAAAAAAAGTTATGATCTATTACAATGTTTTAAAAAGCATAATAAAGGCAATACTTGCTAATACTTTTCTCCCTAGTCCTCATTTGAATTCAGGTGAAAAGTAAAAAAAATTTTTTTAAAGATTTATGTATTTATCTGAGAGAAACAGAGAAAGAGTATGGGGCAAACTCCCTGTTGAGATTCAGGGCTCAGTCCAAGAACCCTGAGATCATGACCCAAAATCAAGAGTCAAGATTTTAATGTTCTGTCTTTAAAAATTAGAATTTTTCCTAATTGTCAGCTATAAATTTCACTGTGGGAAATATGTGAAAACAGAACCGCCTCCCCCAAAATATTAAAATGATCAGTAAACCTAACACTCAAAGATGACAACTTTGAATATACTGGTGTATCTCTTTCATTCTTGTTCTATCCAAAGATGTTATTTTAAAAAAATTTTTTTTCACAAATGGCATAATCCGTAATGTGTTCTTTTTTAAAAAAGATTTTATTTATTTATTTGACAGAGAGAAACACAACTAGAGAGGGAACACAAGCAGGGGGAGTGAGAGAGGGAGAAGCAGGCTTCCCGCAGAGCAGGGAGCCTGATGCAGAGGTCCATTCCAGGACTCCGGGATCATGACCTGAGCCAATGACAGACACTTAATGACTGAGCCACCCAGGCACCCCTCTAATGTGCTTTTTAAATTTAAAAATATATTCTTAACATTCTTCCATGCTTAACATCCATAATTCTGTTCCAATAGCTATTCTCAATGTTTTGGGTCTCAAAACTACTTTCTACTCTTAAAAATTATTGAGGACTTCAAAAAGCTTTTGTTTATATGGATTGTAGTTTTGATTTTTATAGTATTAGCAATTAAAACAAAATTTTAAAGTTTTATTAATTCATTTTAAAATAAAGTAATGCTTATATGTCAACATAGGTAATGTAGTTTACAAACTCTAATTCTATTTTCCAAAACAAACAAACAAAAACATTTACTGAGAAAAGTGACATTATTTTAGAGTTTTATAATTAATTTTAATGTTCGGCTTAACAGAAGGCAGCTGAATTCTCATATCTGCTTCTGCATTCAAAATGGAGATATTCTGTTAGCAGCAATATATGAAGAAGGGGGATGTGACTCTTAATCTCAGGGTCATGAGTTCAAGCCCAATGTCAGGCATGGAGCCTACTAAAAAACAAACAAACAGACAAAAAGTATATGAAGAAAATCTAGCCTCATATAGGTAGTTGAAAAAGGGAGGAGTGACTTTCAATTATTGTGGGCATTTTTCTTTATACCTCACCAAACTTGACAAGTGGTAGTGTTTTAAAGACTAGCTGCAATGTGGAATCTAAAAAATAAATAAATAAAATACAATGGACTTTTCCTACTCTACACTTTCATGAAAGAGTGAAAGTGGCAAATGTGGATGTACTGGTATTACAATGGAAATAATCTTGATCTTGAGGACACCCTGAGAGGAGATCAAACTTTGAGAGCTACTATTGTTCTACCACTTCATATTCAATATTTAACACTGTGTTCTATCACAGTCTAGAACTCTTTACCCCATACCCTATTGAATATTTGCACTATTTCTAAGTTTTTGCTATCATAAAAAAATGCTATGATAAACACCCTCATACCTCTTTGTGCACATTTATTTTTCTTAGAATAATACTTTAAGAATTTGAGGGTCAAACAAACATATTTTTCAGGATTTTTAAAAAATATTTTATCTATTTATTCATGTATTTATGTATATATGTATGTATTTATTTATTTGACAGAGAGAGACACAGGGAGAGAGGGAACACAAGCGGGGAGAGTGGGAGAGGGAGAAGCAGGCTTTCCGCTGAACAGGGAATCCGAAGACAGACACTTAAGCACTGGGCTACGGAGGCGTCTCCTTTCTCAGGATTTTTATGCATGTTGCCAATTTCCACTCCAGAAAGGTTTATCAATTTGCATTCCTATCAGTAGCCCCTACAAAAACTTTCTGTCCTGACCCACGGTTTTATCAACCCTGGATACCCTTTGAGCCCTGTCTTGAAAGTTGTTTTTAGAAAATCACAATGTGACTCTGCTAGTTGTTAGTGAGCTCACTCTGTCAGATTAAATACAGTACTTGAGATTTACTGGAATTCTCTGCTCACTGAGTACTTCTCTGGTAATTCTACCACAGTGTATTCACTGCTATTTTGCATTATTACAATTAGTATTTACCATGGGTCTTCTACTTGACATCAAGTTCTTCAACAGAAACCATGTCTCATTATCTTAGTATACATCACAGCACTGAGCCCATGGAATACAGACAAATGGGGTAATGGTAGAAATAACATTTTTTACCTCAGAGAGAACTGCGTTTAAATCCTGGCTTCGTTTGAACAAACAATCCTAAAATTTATATGGAACCAAAAAAAGACCCCAAATCTCTAAACAATTGTTGAAGAAGAAAAACAAAGCTTTGGGGGCATTTTTTACCTGACTTCAGGCTTTATTACAAAGCTGTGCTCACCAAGACTGCATGGTACTGGCACAAAAACAGACAAATAGACATGGACTAGATTGGAAGAGATTATGCTGAAATAAGCCAAGTAGAAAAAGTCAAGTATCACATGGTTTCACTTACTTGTGGTGCACAAGGGGTAATACAGAGGACAGTAGGAGAAGGAAAGGAAATGGAAAGTAGGGTAATTCGGGGAGAGACTTTGGACACAGAAACAAACTGAGGGTCTTGGAGAGAGGGGAGTGGGGGGATGGGATAGCCTGGTGGTGGGTACTGAGGGCACTTATTGCGTGGAGCACTGGGTGTGGGGCATGGGCAATGAATCTTGGAACACTGAAAAAATAAAATAAATTTAAAGTCAAAATCAATCAATCAATCAATCAATCAATCCTGGCTTCACTGCTTACTAGCTGTGTGAGCTTGGGCATATTACTCTCTCTTCCTTTCCTGAGCTTGAAGTTCATCCTCATTTAACAGGGAGAGTAATATGCACTTTTTAAGGCAGCTGTATCACAATGACACATGTAAAATACTTCGTTCAATACTTGGCAAATAACAAATGTTCCATAGGCTTATTCTCTGCCTTTTCCTTTCCAATTCATTTCCTTTCCACTTCACCTTCTAAAGCCCAGACCTTGAGGATCTACAAATCTACTTTGATTTACTCATTATACCATCATTAAGACAGAAGGCATCTCTCTAACAATGATCCCTTGAGAAAGTGTAACTTAGCAAATGTGATGGGTTTTCTGGTTATTCTTCCCTGTATTGCTCAATCCCTACTCATTCTCTCAGTCAACATCTATGAGTGTGTGCTGTATGTTCCAAAGACAAATCACACCCCGTCTCTAAACAAGAGAAAGAATGAAATCCTTTTTAGTGCCAGATGTCACAATCATGTTGAAACCTGAATTCAGAGAAAACCTATTCACCAAAATGCACTGAGAGAGTTTCCTAACTGTATATCCCAGAGACTGCAGGTACCTCCCCCTGACTCTACTGGGGCTCAAAGCTCACAAATACTGCAGCGGGGCTTTAGGACAGGGTATTTTAATGTGACCCTGAGATGTATTCAGATATATTTCGAACAATAAAGTTTTGACATTTCCTGACCAGCTGACTGAGGAAATGAAAGATAGTAGTGAGCTAGGTACAGAGCAGACTGATGTTCACTCCCAGTTTTAACTCAAAAGTAAAACAAAGCACCAAACAAGGAAAGTTACTTGTGCATATGAGGGTACACCCCAATAAAGGTGTAGGTGAGGAGCGGTCACTGGGGCGCAGCACTGCTAGCCGGCAGCAGGGGCCCATAAAACTGCTCAGGTCAGGAGGTCCTGACAGATCTTACTGGGAGGAGGGGCGGGGAACTGACACTCATTCACACTCTCCTCTCTTCCAGGAGCATATGACACTCCGGTGCGTTCATAGTTTCATTTACTCTCACACACTCCCACATCTTTCGGAGTCTAAGCCTCAAAGAGGTCATGCAGTTCTCACCAGTACATCCTAGAGAACTTTGAGTGCTAAGACTAACAATTCCAGGAGAAATTCAAAGAAGTCTGGAACTCTGATTCCTGAGGTCAGACTGAGATTGATCATGAATTTTTGCTACCAGCACCTGGATGGTATCTGCTTAAGTCTGTGTTAGGGCACTATAAAGCTCTCTTCAGGTCCATAACTCTATGTTCCATAGAGTTTAAAATATTTGCAATAGGGAGGCATGGGGATGGGAAGGATAAATTCTTCATGATATGAAGCAGGCTTTTAAAAAATGGCTGGTTGGGGCGCCTGAGTGGCTCAGTTGGTTAAGCGACTGCTTTCGACTCAGGTCATGATCCTGGAGACCCGGGATCAAGCCCCACATCGGGCTTCTTGCTCACCAGGAAGCCTGCTTCTCTGCTTGCGTTCCCTCTCTCGCTGTGTTTCTCTCTGTCAAATAAATAAATAAAATCTTTTTTAAAAAAAAGTGGCTGGTAGTAAGTTGTGGGGATGAAGGTGGAACAGCAGCTTGGGTTTCAATACTGTAACTGTTGGTGTCCAAAAGATTCCTTATTGGAGAAGAAAAGTATTTTGGGAAATGTGGGGCATGACTCCACCTTTAGGGGGTTCTTTTGGCTAGCCCTGAGAAAGGATACATGTGTAGCCAAGGACTACAGGAGAAAAAAGTTAAGGAGAGGGGCACCTGGGTAGCTCAGATGGTTAAGTCATCTTAAGGCTCAGGTCATGATCTCCAGGTCCTGGGATTGAGCCCTGCACTGGGCTCCCTGCTCAGCAGGGAGTCTGCTTCTCCCTCTCCCTCTCCCCCATTTGTGCTCTGTGTCTCTCAAATGAATAATTAAAATCTTAAAAAAGAAGAAGAAAGAAAAAAAGAGAGAAAGAAAGAAAGAAAGAAAGAAAGAAAGAAAGAAGAAAAGAAAGATTAAATAGATTAAAGCACTCTTGGTGCTAAGAAGAAATGCCCTCAAGATAACTGAAATGAGGGCAAAGGGGCACTTATCTTAAGGAAATAGAGGTTTTTTATGGAATCCAAGGGCAGATGTATCTAGGCCTCAGAGGGAAGAAGAAACAAGCAAGGTATTTTATTGCTTCTCCCTCTCTCAACCTCTATATTTCAAAGAACAAAGAGACCAGGGTAGGAAGAACATTACAACCTCACCTCTGGTGAAATGCATGAGTTGCCTTGATGAAGGACGGAGGCCTTTCTAAGTAACAGGATAGATTCAAATGGCTTTCACTCACTTACTCCTGCGTAGACAATAAGGTATGCTCGCAGAATTCTAGGACAGAGGCATTCCTTGTATGTGCTCTATTTTGGGTGGACTGTTTGACAGTTTTAAAAGCTCACTTGAGTGATCTTACTTTCAGGGTCCTACCCTTCCTACCCTTCTATATAGGATCTCCTCTCCACTCATCTTCTATATTCTAGGCTCCCTGCCTTGACAGATAGCCTTTATTTAGCTTTAAATAGCATTTTTTTTCTGGGTACTAACTCAAACACCAAGTTATGTTCAGCAATTCCAACTGATGTTCTTCTTGGACAGTTTGCAGAAGTAAATTTATAAATTTTTTTGACTAATAGAAAAATAAGCTAACAATTTTTTTAAAAAACAGAAAAACCAGAATTCTACCCAAAATATTATTTTTAAAAGACTTTAGTATTTGAGAGAGAGTGAGAGCATAAGAGATCACAGAGGCAAAGGGAGAGGGAGAAACAGACTCACTGCTGAGCAAGGAACCTGATGTGGGGCTCAATCCCAGGATGCTGAGATCAGGACCTGAACTGAAGACAGACTTAAAGGACTAAGCCCCCCAGACACCCCCAAAATACTACTGAAAAGACCAAAATAAAGTGGAGTAGATCTCCAAAAAATTGAGACTTGTCCCCCAAGCCTTTTATTTCTAAAACTAGCTAAATAGACTACTGTCTTCACTTCCAAGTGAACAGCAAAGACAACCTGATACTACTTGGGTCTCATTTCAGCCCCTGACCAGGGTTGTAGTAGCCCACCTTGTGAGCTGGAACCTAAATCTCCAAAGGAGGATTGATCTAGGTATATAGGACTAAAATAATTAAAAGGCAATTAACTTCCTAATAATGACAAACAGGGAGTTAAGAGATTTCCATAGAGCTTTGAAACCTCTAAGCAGAGATATCAAGATGTACAAGACAGCTCATGTTGAGACCTAAGTTAAGGACTGGTTTATTTTTATCATTAAATGTAAAGTCAAAGCTAGGATAAATAGTGATGGTTAAATCCATGTGGTATTTCATGGGAAAAGGTACCTCAACCTCCTATGGTTTTATTTGGTCATTGCTCTGTGTTGTATTTCCAATTAAAGTCTTTATGGAAATAATAACCAGCTGATTTGTTCCATTGTTGTTGTTTTTTTTTAAGTGTCATACATCCATAGAAAAAGCAAAATTGACCACACTCTGTATTAAACGTTCTGAGGGTCAGGTAACAAAACCTGAAGAAAGGCCTAGTCCCGTACCTCATGCTGTTCCAGTAGACATCTGAGCTCTCTTCCCATTTGGTGAACCCTCCACCTTGTGGGTCCTAGAGGAGGCAGTGCCAGAGAGTCTCCCTGTAATGATCTTCACACCCATTCCAGACTGAATTAAGAGTCACTGATGAAGGAACTAGATGAGAGAGATCCTCATTCTCTCTGGGGGTAGCAGAGGCTGCCATTGTTGTAATCCCAACCTGCTGGGATGGGAGTGGCAACAATACAGATGGTGACATCTAGTGCCCAGGAGTGATGGCAACCATTACTTTACCCAAGAACTTTTTCTAAAACACAGCTTTATTGAGATATAATTCACATGCCACACAACTCACCCACTTAAAGTGTACAATTCATTGGCCTTTAATATATTCACAGAGTTGAGCAACCAATCACCACCATCAATTTTAGAACCTTCTCATCATCAAAAAATACACTCCACAATCCTTAAGCATCATCCCCCAATCCTCTCCCTATCACCCTTGTGGCTCTAGGTTACCACTAACCAACTTTCCATCTCTATAGATCTGCTTCTTCTGGACCTTGCATAAATGTGGAAATATACAATATGTGGTTCTTTATGTCTGTCTTCTTTCTCTAAGTATATTGTTTTCAAGGTTCATCCATGATGTAGCATGAATCAATACTTCATCACTTTTTATGGCCAAACAATGTCCCATGTATGAACATATCATATTTTCTTTATCCATTCATTAGTTTATGGATATTTTAGTCATTTCCACTTTTTGGTTATTATTAATATGCTGCTATGGATACTTGTGAACAAGTTTTATGTGGACAGGTCCGTTCATTTATCTTGGGTATTTGCCTAGGAGTGGATTGCTGGGTCATATGGTAACTCCATGTTTAGCTGTTAAAGGAACTACCAGATTGTTTTCCAACACAGTTGTAACCATTTTACATCACACCTGCAGTGTATAAGGTTCTGATTTTTCTGTATCTTGACCAACACTTATTACTGTCTTTTTGGTTAGAGTCACCTTAGTAGGTGTGAAGTGGTATCTTGTGGTTTTGATTTGCATTTCCCTGATGGCTAATGATACTGAATACTTGGTTCATGTGCCCATTGGACATCTATTTTATTTTCTTTGGAGAACTGTCTATTCAGATACTTTGCCCACTTTAAATTTGCATTATTTGTCTTTTTATGATTGAGTTCTACAGTTCACCAGACCAGTTTTTTTTTTTTTAAGATTTTATTTATTTGACAGAGAGAAACACAGCCAGAGAGGGAACACAAGCAGGGGGAGCGAGAGAGGGAGAAGCAGGCTTCCTGCCGAGCAGGGAGCCCGAGGTGGGACTCGATCCTGGTCTCCGGGATCATGACCTGAGCCGAAGGCAGTCGCTTAACCAACTGAGCCACCCAGGCGCCCCACCAGACCAGTTTTGAGGCATGGTTTTAACAGCTGTTCCTGGCTACCTAATCCCACTTTTCCACACTTCCCATGAGTCTCTGAATTACCAATATTTTGTGAATACAGTCATTTTGTGCTTAAATTGGTCACAGTTAGCCTCTATCACAAAACTTAAAACCTGACAGACACAGGCTGGAACCCAAGGCAGCTCCCCTCACCTAGAGAAAACCACTCACATAAGACTTCACTGGCAAATGGAAAGCTGTTCAGAGGCAGTATTGTTACTGAAGCCTGGGTTTCTGAATTTGTGATTCTCAACTCTTAAGCTGTGCAAACAGTCCAGGGGAACTTGTGACAAGTGGAAACTCTGGCAGTTTGAGCAGCAGGTAAGAACTGGAGCAGAGAGAAATGGAAAGAAAACTCTAAGAGATGGTTGCCATTTTTTGCCATTCTACTCTAAGATTAAGTAGGCCACTGATTGTTGGAAGTCATTCAGATGCCAAGGCCCCAATTTTCTGCTGCCGGCAGAACTTTCTCTGCCTTGGTCCGCAAAGGCTGTGTGCCCTGCATGCCCTGTCAACCTGGGTTGGTATCCAGTGATTTTCTTCCAGCCAAGTATGTAAATGGAGTAGGAGTCCTAATTCTATCTGCTGATTTAACTACACATTTTGTTATCAGGCAATTTCAGTTCATGTATCAACACTGCCAACTTTGTGTATGCTTTCTCCCCACCTTCCCTTTGCATCCTGGATTCTCTGAGTCAGGGAAATAAGTATATCCCTCCGTCTCAGGGTTATAAGTGATCTGAGGCCGAGGGCATGAAGAAAGTCATTTTCTTCAGTGTCTGAGGTAATATCCTTCACTCATTCCCCTGGGCAGGACCACAACTGTAGCTCCAATGGGCCATTGGTGCCCTCTCACTCCTAAGCACCCATTTTCCCCTTTCTGATGCCCCTAATCCCAGCAAAGTGTCTGAGGTCCAATATTTGAAGGGATTTTTCCAAAAGGGAATCCAATATAAACCAGATGCTGACAGGTTTAAACTCTCAACCCTCTCAAAGGTGTTAGCGCTCCTGTCCTTAATTGCTCTCTATTTGGCTGGCCTTTTGCCAAATTCAAAGACCACTTGTGATTTCTCATTCTACTTGCCCTTGTCTTGGCACCCAGGAACAAAATTATTTGAGACTGTGATGGTTTAAGCGAGACTGATCTGCAAGAAGGAAACCCGAGGCCCTGGGATGAAAGGTTTTGTAGTGAGCTCCAACCACTTGTTCATTCAACAACCATTTCTTAAGTACCTACTGTGCACCAGACCCCCTGTCCTAGCCACTGGAGATGCAGCAGAGAAGCAAGGCAAGGCCCCTGCCCTCATGGAGCTTTCCCTCTAGTGGTGGCAATAAACAATGAATAAATAAACCAAAAAACAAACAACAAACAAAACCCCCCACCATTTCAGACAGGGATGGTGCTATGAAGAGCCATCTGAAATAGTGAATAATGTGGTAGTAAAAGATAAGAAGAGGGCCTGATGGGCAGAGTGGCTGAGGAAAGTCACTTGTCATCAGTACTGACACCTGAAGAGTAGATCTGGGGAAGAAGCACCAGGAAGAGAGAAGAGCAAGTCAAACATGCATGCAGGAACAGGTTGAGCACACTGGAGGTTTGGAAAGAAGCCAGCACGGGTAGTGAACACCGCAGAAGGGTGTGAGAGGGCTGTGAGGGGTAAGCAGGTCAGGCAGGGCCTTGAAATCTATGCAACACTTAACACAGAGAGGTTAAGTGTCTTGCACCAAGTCACACAGCAAGTAAGTGCAGAGTCAGGATGATAATCCAGGTCTTTTCTATCCTATCAGGTATTTTTGTGTTATAGCCTCATTTTTGCCCCCAAATGGTGCTGGATGAAGAGGGGATTTATTGCAGCCCTTCCCAGAGATCCAAAAATTCTAAGAGGAAACAAAGACCACAGTGGTTTCACTCTTCTCCTCATTCTCTCTTGAAAAGAAATAAACACCAAATAAGCAAACTTCGAAGTGTACCATGCTAAATCCAAAAATTATTTTAAACAAAGGATCTGGATTTTATAGATATTAGAGTAAATACCCATTGAACATTTATTATATGATCCCATAGAGCATGTAGAGAAGTTATTTTGGTGTTGCTATGTTTGACCTTATGAAAATTCACTCACACAAGATTGCTTAATGTCTATTTTTAAACACAAGATCTACTCTCCCTATTACACACTAGGAAACTTAATATGCTAAGATGCTGGTCAGAATTAGCTACTACATAGATTTTCTGGAGCTTTTATACTTTGCTTTTAAAATTAGAAGCAAACTGAAATAATTATTTTTTAAAAGTAATTTTACATTCAAGTAAAAAAGAAATTGGCTCATAAAGACCAGAGATGTGTCTATACTGTGTACACATATATAAAATCTTGAGGTGAACCCTAAACTCAGGAGCACCGCAGCACTGGCTCCGCCATTAGAGTAGGTCTAGGATAGTGGCACATTTTCCAACTGCCTGACATTAGTTAAATTACTCAATACTGCTAAGCCTCCATTTTCTCTTCCATAAAGCGGAGATGAAAACAATGCCAATATCATAGAGTTATTGTGAAAATAACTCAAAATAACAAGTGATAGTGCAAGGAATAGACTCGCTATTCTTTGAGTAAATAATGGTTTTCCTACCCTCCTCTTGGTCTCTGTTCACTCATCAGAACCACAAGTAAGGGAAAGGATGCTCAGGCCCCTTCGGAATAAGCGCCATCAGCAGCCAGGCTTCCCTGCCGGACTTAGACCCAGAGCAGAGAAACCTTTTTCTGCAGGCAGATAGAAAGGAGGTAGCCAGGTGAACCCAGAGGCTGACACAAAACTCACAGGGAGATGAGCAAGGGAACTTAAGGGACTGAGACTTGATGGGTCGGGGTCCTAGTAGACCCCCACCTCTGTTCCCCAATTCATTTTACCAGTGTATTCACTTCAACTAATTACACGTGAGATTATGTTTACTGTCTGCCTTCTCCAGATGACCTCTAAAGATTAGGAATTGTGTTTTGTTCACTCACTCTGTGTAGTTCCCTAATAAATATTTGCTGAAGGAGCCTCTTTTCTGATAATAGGTACATTTCTGAAACTGAACGTGTCATGAGCTTAGCTAAGCTACTCCCAGGTGTTGCTGCGTCGGCATCCATTTTGTTTGACTAAGTGACCTGCAGGAGCCTTGAACTGACACCAGCCTCCCTCCTGCTAGCCCATGACCTGGGTAACTGTCTGAAGAGTCACAGGCCACTGGAAGTTCCTGATATGACTTCCGCAACAGTGCTTGTGGTCAACAATCTCCCTGATCTTCAATGCCTCTTTGTGGTGTGCCCCTCAGATAAGACCCCCATGGAGCTTACCACAACCCCACTCATCTTAGTTTGAATTGACTGAACCAGCCTGAGCCCATGAAGCCCCAAAGTCCTCCACTCATGGGCCCTAATAAAGGCATATGTTCCAGGTCTTGACTTTCTCTCTGCACTCTGCCTTGACCTCCCCGTGTGGCCCCTCGAGCCATACCATGTACTTCCTCCAGGACTTGTGAGTAATAAACTTCTCTTCCGTGATTTCTCTTGTGGTCTTTTGTCCAACTATGGCTCACCATCTGGCACCCTATGCTCCATTTAACAAATGTTAATTTAACAAAGTCGTAACAGGAGGAAATTAATCTTATTTACAAATCAACAATTTTACCTGCCCTACTGAAATCAGCCATTTAGATGAAATCTGTGGTGAATATAAATTTGTTTAGCATGCCATTTTTTTTTTAAAGAGAAGCATCATCAAACTAAGAAACCTACTAAAGGCTCCATAAGAAGGTTTGAAGCATTCAGTTTGGTAGACAACAGTAGCATCAATTAATCTTCCCACATACCTTGGACTTTATCAGATTAGGATGTGAAATTCTGAAACTGAATACACTTTAGTTGCCTTAATAGAGGAGAAAAAGCAAAGCTTATTCTTATCCTCCCATCTATGATCTGGCTTAAGGGTCAGTCTATGGGAGGCTTTCCAACAAGTCACAGAAGATGGGAATGATGACCGCAAACATCCTAATTGAACAATCCCTCAGTACTTATCACTGTCTCCTCCAAGCTACGGTAATTCCAGAGTCACTGGACATTGTCAATTCCTCTAAATGAATGGTACCAAAATTCTCCCTAATCTAACAGGTTCAACCTCCCAGCTAAATTTGCTTCCCTCAGGAGTCAGGATGATTTGACAATTCACTTGTTTCTTCATTCCTCTGTTATTCAAGCCATTCACTTATTCATTCAACAAACATTCTCAGGCCTGGAAACTCTGAGGGCTTCTAGAGGAGAAAAAGAAAACTTGAGCTGCAATTAGCAGCACGAGAGCTGGAACAAGGAGCTAAAGGAATACTGAAGCACACATTGTACCTGAAGTATCTTTCTGCCCGGCTGTATTACCTCTGCAAAACTTTTCTAAATCTAATTTTAAGAAGAATGTATGTCTTGGGGCGCCTGGGTGGCTCAGTCAGTTAAGTGTCTGCCTTTGCCCCGCACCAGGCTCTCGGCTCAGTGGAAAGTCCGCTTCTCCCTCTCCTTCTGCCCTTCCCCTGGCTTGCGCTCCACCACTCTCAAATGAATAAATAAAATCTACAAAAAATAAAAAAATAAAGAATATATGTCTTCTCTCCTTTCCTTTGTTAATATCCTTAGTGTAATGCTTATAACATTATGTTGGAGCTAACCACTTCCCCATGCCAGACTGAGCTCCTTGAGGACCCAGCTGTGCCACCCAGGCATGCTCCTGGTGCCTAGCACAGGGCCTGGCATAGACAACTTTAGGAGCAGGTCTATGGATTCCAGTGAAGCTAATGAATGTCTAGGTATTATCAGGTCTGCACAGTCTCATATGGTACCCACTAGACCCATGTGACTACTGAGTACTTGAAATGGAGTTCTGACAGAGGAATGAAGATGTACTGAAAAGTGAAATACATATCAAATTTCAAAGATTTGGCATAAATACATATCAAGTAGCCCATTAATAATTTTTGTATTGATCACACATTGAAATCATAATACTTTGGATATGAGGTTAAATAAATTATTAAAATTAATTCCACCTCCTTCTTTTTACATCTTTTACTGTGGCTACTAGAAAATTTTAAATTGCACATGTGGCTCACATTATATTTTTATTGGATAATGTTGGCCTAAGCCAAAGATTACTCTTTCAGGTACAAGCCACATCCAGTCTTTTATACCTGGTTCTCTACATTTTCTTGGTAGGAAGGGAATTTGGTTACATTGTCTGAATTGAGTCAAGATTTTCATTAAACCTAGGTTCCAACTATCCAGGAAATATAAGACACATTTCTTTTACATTTACAAAATTCTAACAGTCAATGCGCCCCACACATTAATAGATTTACTGTTAAAAAAAACAAAACAAAACAAAACAAAAAACAGCTCCTGTTGTATTCCCTAAACTGAGTCAAAGTCTAACCAAGGGCGTGTAATACCCATGAAGCCAATATTTAAATAGCTCTTGAGTTTCTGGCTCCAAGAGCCTATTTTGTCCTCTCTCCTCCCTCAGTCTCTGGCATCCTGAGCAGTCAGCCCTCCCATCTCAGCTCTTTCCACTGACCTCAAAAGAGGGCTGGCTCAAATAACACACTTGTCAAAACACCTGGGCAAGCACAGCAGTGGGAGACAGCCTATAAATAGACATATGGAAACAGAGTGTTCCCTACTAATAACAAAAACCCCTTAGAAGCTCCCTTCACCTTCCAAGTTTTGTTTCTTAAGATGATTAGGTAAATGTAAATGTCACTAATAATTTGACTCCTATCAGCTCAGACCTATTTTCTACAGGCACTGGCAAAACTGCAATTCAAGATCATTTTTAAGTTTTGGGTACTGCTGTGGCAAAAAACCTGTGCTTAAATAGAGAAATTAAAATTGAACAACAGAAAATGATGCTAAGCAAAAATACTGAAAAATTCTAAGGGATCAGTCAGAAAGACTAAAAGGGTCAGGCTTCACTGGTCTCCAATCAGAAAAATGCAAAAGTAATGAGTGCCTATTTACACAGCTCCCTCCATAGGAGACCATACATTTGAAACATTTAGCACAATGTTTGGCATAGAGTCTGCGTTCAATAATTACTAATGTATATATGCATGGATAGGCCCTTACTATTGAATGAAATACTGCAATCACCATGCTTTTCTTGTTTGTTTTAAAGCTTGATAAACCAAAATATAGTTTCCTATTCCACTCAGAATAAAACATGAAGTCCTTACTATGGTCTATAAAGCCCTACCTGATCTGCAACCCATCTACCTCTTAGATTCACCTCCAACCACTCTCCCCCTATTTACTCTGCTCCAGCAACCTGACCTCCTTGTGTCCTCAAACAAGCCCCACGTGTTCCTGCCTCAGTGCCCTGGGAACAGTTCTTCCCTTTTCTTAGAACACTCATTCCTTCCTTCTATGCTCATGTGTCACCTTATCAGAGAGGCCTTCTTCACCAATGTCTCTAGAACAGCCTTATCCTGCTGTATTTGTCTTCCTATCACTTACTGCCACCTGGCATGCTATTTGTCTCCCTGAACTGGAAAGTCACTCCCAGGAAGGCAGAACTTTTGTTCATTTTGTTCCCTGCCATAGCCTTTGTGCCTAGAAAGTGTCTGGCACACAGTAGTTCAACAAATATTTGTTGAATGAATAAACTAATGAACATTGGATTGGAGCTGAGGCACCTGAATCTAGTCCCAATTCTACCACTAAAAACTTGTGTGACTTGGAACCAATGTCCCCTGACATTCAGTTTCTGAATCTGCAAAAGGACTGGCTGGGAAAGGATACTTCTAAAGCTTTTTCCAGCTCAAAAATCCTGTGGGTTCTACAGAGCTGCTCTCTACATCTAAAAATCCTTGTCCGGTATTCATAAACTATTAGCTTTCTAGGCACTTTATTATGACTGAATACCCTGACCCAAAGGCCCCTGATAAGGCCTTCCCCAATCCTTCCAGGGAGGATGGATCCCAGGACTTGATGCCTACTTTCAGGTACTTCATATAAAACTTTTTTCCGTAAATCTCTTATAACAATTAATGTGTTTCTGTTTCTCCAATGAGAATGTGAACAGCTTGGAACAATAATGGATTCTTAGTAATTTTTGTATCCTTAGCACCTTGCATGGTCCATGGCAATTACTGGAAATTCTGTGAATGTTTAGTGAAAGAAGGAATATAGGAAAGCCAAAGTGAAATAGGATCATGACTCATATTAAAAAGTGAGACCATCACTCTCCCCTCATTGATGAAGGAAGGTGGGCAGAAGATAAAGCTTGGCTACCAAAAATCATTCATCTGAAGGGAGGGAAGAAAATAAAATCAGTGGGAACTTACTAAAGGCAAGTACTCTTACACATATTCACATGGTTCATTTACTCCTGTGACTTTATAAATTAGGAGTTATTACTACCATCTTACAGAAGAGAAAATTGAGGCTATGAGAAAATAGGGAATTTGCCCATGATAGAATGGCTAACAGGATTCACACTTAGGCTCCTTCATGCCATAGATCATGCTCATATCACTAAATAATACATCAGGAGGGTAGTTCTCTGATTCAATACTAGCACTAGCATGTGTAAAATTAAAGGGAATTTTTTCCTTGATTCAGAAAGGTGGCTATAGCTAATTCCATCTATCATCCCTTAAAGTGTCAAGAAAAGGTTTACAAGAAGATTACATTGTGCCTTTTGAATTTTTAAGTTCATTTTTTCTGATAATAAAAATGTACTACCTGTTCATTATAGAAAAACCAAAAAATACTGATTTTTTTTTGTTTTATTTTAGTCAACCATTATCCCATCACTTAGAGACAGGCACTATTAACCTCTTTTAACCTTAAGGTTAATAAAGGTTACCATAACCTTTAGTATGCTCTTTATTATGTTAACTTTTATTAACCTTTTATGAAACTCTGTTAACCTTTTAGGTCTTTTTCTGATACATATTTTATAGTGAGATCATTCTAAATTATGCAATAAACATTTCTTTCATATTCAATATACATACTTCCCATAGTTAGAACTCTTCATAAATAGTATTTTAATAATGGCTTAGTAATATCACATAAAGTAGATGCAATGATCAATCATTCTGATACTATTAAGCTATTCCCATTTATTTACTATTAAGTGCCTGTTTTAAAAAAAAAAAAAGTTTGTAATTTAACTTCTGAGAATGGTTCCAACCTCCAAGAAAATGCAAACAACTTTTCCATTCAAGATGGGGGGGAAACTCCCACTATTATGCAAAGACATGAGGTCTACTAATTTTTCAAGGTAGAAGCTAGCTGGGACTATTCCAGATTCACCTGCAGTAAGGGTCTCTCTCCTGCAAAGGAAGGGAGGTGGTGAAAGTCCAGCAGTGGCTTGGAGGAAGCAGACCCAGGCTCACCTCCAGATTCTTTTTTTTTTTCCCCTTTGACAGAGGGAGATAAGAGAGTGAGTATAAGCAGGGGGAGCAGCAGGCAGAGGGAGAGGGAGAAGCAGGCTTCCCACTAAGGAAGGAGCCTGATGTAGAACTTGATCTTAGGACCCTGATCTGAGCCGAAGGCAGACACTTAACCTCCAGGTTCTTCTAATGACTTGCCTTATACCATCAGTAAATTATATAAAGCCTCAGTTTCCTCATCTATAAAAGGACAGTCATTGAATAGTGTTGCTGGGAAGGTTTAAATGAGAAAACATCTGTAAACCCTCAGCACCAAGACTGGCACAGAACGAGTGGAACCTCGTAACTGTAAAACTTTGGTGGAATGGCCAAGAGGAAGGGGCTAAGAACGATGGGACAGCATTCTTACCTCTCTCATCCTTTAGAGAAGGTTTCTCTAGCCTCGGAGCAGGGGGGAATATTAAGCCATATTTGTAAATTTAAATACAACAAAATAATTTGGTTTCTAACAACACTTTGAGATAGGAAAAAGTCCCTGAGAGGTCCTGCCCACTGACACCTCTCTACCTCTAGCTACATTTCCCATCTCCTTCCCCCTGGCCCTCACCATGGTTCAATCTCTACACATCTTTTTTTCTCTTTACTACTGTCTCCCTGATATGAGTCCTTCCAAAACCAACTTTCCAATATGCTGTCAGTAATCCTTCCATAACTCCAGTCTGTATTCCTAAATCTTGCTCACAAGTTTACTGATTTCTTATTACCATGTCATCAAATCCAAAATTAAAACGTGTGATGGTTCACAAAGCCTCCACCCCCACCCCATTCCCTCTGGTTGCCCTCACTTTACTAATTCTGACTCTTGCCCTGACATCTACCTTACCATTTGTAGTCGGAGAAGGCTGAAATTTACTACAGATAAATCCTATCTTTATCTGAAGATCTTGACCTTTGTCAAAGGGCAATGTGCTCCTCAACGTGCTGCTCTGAATCACTGTCAGCTGCTCCCATTTTAGAGTAAATGAGTTTTTAAATTCTCTAGGTGGTAAATTTTGAGTGGGCAAAGATAGAAGGCTCCTGAACACCATTAAGTCAGAAAAGTTATAAAGGCTGGAATTGACAAATTTCCCTCCTCCATATTGTCCAGGAATCACAGGTCACTATTGTCTTTTCCGTTTCCCACAGGTATCTTCTCTTCCCCTTTTCCTTTCTGCATCTCCTGCCTACTCACTAAAGCCCCTGGTCATGCCCCCTTCTCAAGGTAGTTACAGATCTACACACTCTGTGCCGAGCTTCCACAGTATGCATGGTCTTTCTTCCTAGCCCTCCTTTATTTAGCAGAGAGACTCATACTCCCCATTTTCTCTCTAACTTCTTCCATAAAGTCCTCAAGGGCAGCTATTGTGCCTACTTCTCACTTAGCAGTAAGTATGTGACCAACATTCCAGACTTCTAAACTGACTAACCGACCATTCCTCTTAATCAGTGGTATTCTGTGGGCTATTTCAACTTCAGCTCTCCTGGCTTTGGTTGGACAGAACTTTTAACTTTGAGTAAGAGGGGCATTCTGAAAAGCTGCACATCCATCTGTCACCTACAAAGTCATTCTACTGATATTAATAGATTTATCCCAAAGAGAAGGTGTGAAAGTTATATCATATCCAAATAGGAGATGAGTCCTACTATTCTCATTTTAGGGCCTACATAAAGGCTGGTAGATGGAAATGGAAGGAGACCCGTATTTTTATACAGTATTTCCTAATTGTAATCACATTCATTGAAACCTTGATATTTAGAACCATGAAAAAAAAAAAAAAAAGCAGGATTTTAAGAACAGGGGTTATTGAAACTCATGTTTTTCTCCAAGTGATTTATGAGCCTCTGTACCAAATTAAAGTCCTCTTATAGCGACCTAGTCCAGGTTCCAAGAAACCTCCAGTCGGTCATTTGAAGGCTCTAGGGCGGCCTTCTCGGTCTCCACCCCCACTTCATATCCCCTCCTGTTCCAGCTTCGGCTTTTAAGATTGTTCTTATGCCTTGGGCCAAATGTAAGCGGTTCCGCGCATTTCTGCAGTTAGGCAAGACCCTAAGTAAATCCCCAGGAAAAAAAACAAGAGCGGCAAGTCACAAGTTGCGGGGCGGAGAGGCGGGGGTGAGGTAAGGGGGAGGGCGGCAATGAACTTTGCTGCAGACGGGCCTGTCACTCCAGCTGACAGCAAGCGCCTTCACCTTCAAGTCACTTACCTAGACGGCATCCCGAGAGAAAGTGCTTAGCTCGGAGGAAATGCACGCTAGCGCTGAAAAAGAAAAGGGAAGCGTGCGGTATCTCCCTGCGAAGCACTTGCCCACGGGGCCGCATTTCTAGGCCCGCGGCCCGCGGAGCGCTTGAGCTGTGGCCTGAGGAGAGGGGCGCACGCTACCTGGCGTCCGGCTCCTCCTCCGACTCCGCGGCGGTCTCGTCCTCCTCGCTCTCCGACTCGTCGTCGCTCTCCAGCCTTCGGGTGGCCTCCTCGTCCCCGTCGGAGCCGAGGGGACTCTGGGCGGCGTCAGTGCTGCCGCTGCTCGCCATCGTGCCTCTGCCGGGCCGGAGCCGGGGCTGGAGCTGGAGCCGGAGCCGCCCGCGCCCGCCTGGTGTTCTCCCTCTGACTGCGTCTCTGGCCCCGGCCTGGCCCTGCCCTGCCCCGGCGGGCGGCTCGGGTTCCCGGCCCTGGGGGCGGGCTAGCCCCGAGACTTTAAATAGAAGGCGTCAAAGTTTCGCCACCGAGTTCTGGGGCCCGGGCTCAGCGAGTTCTCCTCTTCCCCCGCGTCTGCCAACTTCCCCCACGCGGCCCTCCCCGATCCAGTTTAGGCAGATCCCTGGCGGCCCTCGGGACGACGCCTGATCACCACTCCAAAGGGCGGCAGGCTCCAGCGGCACCCGGGACTTGAAAGGTGAAAAGGCACCCAGCCCCGCCTCTCTTCCCTCCAGTGTGGCTTTGATAGGTTGCTCCTTTGGTGCCCAACTATTTGGTGGACCCTTCATCCCAATCAAGTAACCATTCCTTACGGAGCAGAGCGCTTACTAGTACAGACACGCCGCTAAGGATCTTTCATCACCCTCTCACAGTTCTGCTGTGACAGGTTTAACTGCAATCCTGGTTTTCGAGATCAGAAAACTGAGGCTCGGAAGTGCTTGGGAAGGTGGCCGGCTCAAGATCTCCTGACTAGTATAAGTGGTCCAATGGGAAACAAAGCTAGGTCTTCCATTTTCAAAGGCCCAGTTTTCAACCACTCTTCCTTCATTATTGGCACCTTTTGTGTCTGCAAATCGATTATGTATTCTCTTCCTGTGGTCTGCAGACTGTTCAGCCAGGGCATTTTTTATCTCCCCTAAAAACCTTCAAGAGAAATAATTGTCCTCACATTGGCCAAAGTCTAAGTTCTGTGAAACTTAACCCAAAGGCCTCAGACCTTGGGTTACATCATAGCATGCCCATGCTTAAAAACCCTCAATGGCTTCCCTGTGCTCAAGGACTAAAGCCCAAGCTCCTCCGGAAGATGAACACTAACAGCCCACATATGTCTGGTTTCTTCTTTAGAAGGCAAGATTCCCAACATTTATCAAATCACACCACTGTGCCTTTATTTACACAGTTCCTTCTGTCTGAAAGGTTTTTTCCAACCTTTATTTACCTGGTGACTATCCATTCAAGATCACCACCTTTTTCTGAAAAGCCCTGGTTAAGTTCAGTACCCCTTTCGGGTTCCATTATCCTATATTCAAATTATGTTTGTGTCTCTTTGCCTCAGTACACGCTATAAATTTGTTACTAATCTTTTTTTTTTTTTTTAAAGATTTTATTTATTTGACAGAGAAACACAGCGAAAGAGGGAACACAAGCAGGGGGAGTGAGAGAGGGAGAAGCAGGCTTCCTGCCGAGCAGGGAGCCCAATGTGGGGCTCAATCCCGGGTCTCCAGGATCATGACCTGAGCCGAAGGCAGTCGCTTAACCAACTGAGCCACCCAGGCGCCCCATAAATTTGTTACTAATCTTTTTCCACACCACCCATCTCCTACAAGCCCAGAAGCAAGCAAAGTACCTAGCACAGAGTAGACACTTAATGTTGCCTGAAGAAACAGGACCAGACCTGCTCAGTACATATAATAGGATAGAGGTAACTTTATATGAGGATGATTTTATGGCTAAGAGAGCTAACATTAATTTTTAATCACAGCAAACTCTATTCAGTTATTAAATATGATGAGCATGTTAGGTAATATTCACCAGTTATACTAGTTTGTATGTGTGCATTAAGTTTGTAAGCAAAGAAAGTGCAGACAGTTCAGATACAGTACAGAAGTATCAGCTGGTGTGTATGGGAAGGGAAGAGAGAGGAGCCCAGTCTTCCAGGGTTCATTAAACCAGGTTCAGCAAGTTATTCTCTTAACATGAGCTAGGCTTATCCAGCTAGTAATCCCAAATGACTGCTCACCTAAGACAAAAAGAATTCAAACATAGTTGTGGGAATCTGTTAAACATTAATCAAAACTACAGGTAGCTGCTGTATATTCCTTCCATTTAACTCAAAATTTCTTGGGAACACGAAATAAGTTGAGATTTATTTGCAAAGATCCTATTCAAACTAATCCAAAATTTAGAACCACAGTACACATTACATATTTTTAACTTTCTAACACTACCTTCTTAACAATTCATGCAAATATATAGAAATGGCTACATCAAAACAAATAGAAAATAAATGTATTATTCACCACACAAATAAGTAATTCAAACTGAAAATAATTTAAAAGTCTAAAAAAATCCCTCATACATTAATAGCCCACTTATCTGACATATTTGTCTATAACAAGGTACATAATCTTAGGCTTCAGTCTACTGAATTAGAAATGGGCATAAATTTATTAATATTAACTTCTTTATCTATGTTACAGCAAGATAGCTAAAAAAGTCACAGCAATAAGATGGGGGGATGGATGAGGGGCGTGACCTTGAGCGCTGAGAAAACAGTGGCAATAAAAGACTCCATACCATGGTAAATGAATGCTAGGGCTTTCTTAGAAAATGTCCCAATAATGTAGAGGCAGAATGTCCTACACACTTACACATCCCTGAGAGTTATACAGTATTACCACAGAGTACTAGGGTTGTTTTTTATTGCTTTTAATGATTATCAGTCATCACTAGAATACTAATTATACTTAATACATTCTGATAAAGAAGAGTTTCACAGTATTTTAGGAAAATTTCCAAAAAAAAGAATTGATATGTAAAGCTCAATTGCTTCAAAAGTATTAAACATGAGTAATCTAAAAAATTGACCTATGTGGAAAGCTTCCTTCCTAATAATGCCAGAGAAATAGGGTATTGATGTGGTTAGCTGGCTTAATCAAAACTGAACTCAGTTCCGAGATTCTCTAGATAATCTATATAATCAAGCATAAAAGTCAGATTCATGGGGCGCCTGGATGGCTCAGTCGTTAAGCGTTTGCCTTCAGCTCAGGTCATGATCCTGGAGTCCCTGGATCAAGTCCCGCATCGGGCTGGGCTTCCTGCTCTGTGGGAATCCTGCTTCTCCCTCTCTCACTCCCCTTGCTTGTGTTCCCTCTCTAGCTGTGTTTCTCTCTGTCAAATAAATAAAATCTTAAAAAAAAAGAAAAAAGCCAGATTCAGTTCAGTTCTAGATGGTAACTACAGCCTCAATCTCATTGCAAAAGTAGACTAGCACAGAAAAAAAAAGCAATACACCAACCATTTCCATATATAAACTTTATTCCATTTGACATCATACAAAAGTTTAAACTTAAAGAAGAAAATGAAAATATCCACCTTTACAAGTCAAAGAAAAGCAAAAGTCTTAGCGTTTGAATTGGTCTGCAAAAAACCCAAATACATTAGAGGTACAAACTGTGCTACAGCAGGTCTAAAAGAAGTTGTACACAGTCCTTCTGAAAAAGTTAAAATTGTTTTCAAGATTATTTTTCATATTTAAATGTACAGGCACTGACCAATTTACAAATATTTACATAAACCAAAAAAACCTTAATAAACACTGTAGTTTTTTTTAGCAGCCACCACTACTACTTCTTATGGAAAAAAAATACTAAAAAAGTTACCTTTACAAACATTAAGTTTTTATTTATAATAATTTTATGTCTTACCTAAAACATTTTATAGTGGCTTACTGCCTAAAAATTCCAGTTTAGATTACAATCCTATAGTTGTATACAGAAAAGGTCTGATACTATCAATAGGATATAATCTCAACTTTGATCTTTCACTTTCTGTTGCTTCATGTCACAGGGAAAATAAAAGCAAGAAAATATGAAATAAAGTAAAAGTGCACAATGCACTAAACTATCAAAAAGCACAAGGGGCTTACAATCTTTTCAAAATGTCTACAATGAACTAATTCTTTAATAAAACAATTTACTAACTGCTGAACAATACAGTTAGTGCTCTTATTACTACAGTGCAAAATGTACTGTTTTCAACAAAAAATTTAAAGCAATCTCAAGAGTACATCAAAAGCATGTGAGGTACTAATGAAATGCTAATACAGACACATCCAAAGCCTCAGTCTATCCTGGTGAGTCAAGTGAAGACTTAAGGCAATTGTCCAGTATTTCATGCCTCTGCAGTGATTTCAGTGAAATAACAGATTTCAGTTTGCTTCAAGTTACTGAATAACTGGCTTGAACCTTCACTTTACTAGAATAGACAGGCAACAAACTACTGTATGTTATATGTTAAGTATATATGAATCAGTCCCTTTCCAAAATTCCACACATCTTTCAGTATTAGCATGTGGTATAATTAAATTTTATCAAAAGCCTTTTATTTGTTCAGATAATTCCCCAAAAAATATTTTATCTGATCTCCTGAAAATTCATGCCATAATATTACTAATCAATGTAAACATTTTCAAAAATACATCTTTAAATCAAAGGGTTTTATTAGGAAATGTCATAATAAAATATGCAATCTTTATATAAGTATGTCCTTTTAAAAATAAAACATGAAAACAAGAACAATTAAAAAGAAACCATGATGGAGGTAAACAAAATGCATTATGATGTTGCTATTGTTCTTTATTTCTCAGAAGATTTTATTAAGAAATAGAGGCCAGTTATCTTTTCAGGATAGCAGCTCTTAAAGGTAGTATACTGTTCAAATCTTTTCTGTTTTTCAATCTGTGCCATGACTGGGAGAGAAAGAAAAATCACTCTTAAAACAAAATATAAGTGGAACAAAAGACTGAAAAGGGTATGTTAATAGTGGGTCCCTTTAGGTGGTAAAATTGGGGTAATTTTTTCTTTGTGTTTTTATCTCCCAAGTTTTTAACAGAGTAAAAGTATTACTTCTGTCATCAGAAAAGAAAATGTTATTTAAAAACCCTATACCTGTGTGATTCCAATTCATTAAAAAAGAAATGGACACAAAGGTGGTACAAAAAACAACCGACAATTTTAACATTTATTCACAGATTTAAACTATTTCATCTATAACAGCAAAGTAATTTAGACAAAACCTTTAGGTCTGAGAGAGTGTGAGAAAATTACTTCAATTACTTGGTGACCAGCTTGCATCTAGTAAGCTTTTCCAATCAAAAACAGTATTATGGATAGAGTAAATCTCTAATAAACCACTTTATATAAAGTTTTGAAAAAGAAGAATAAATATAACTTGTAAAAGAAAAAAAAGAAAAACTGAAATTCTTATCCCCAGGGTAAAACTCTGGCTCCCTACTTGGTGACTGTATCTTTGTAGTTTATTCAGTTGTTCAAGTGACTGAAAGTATTGGTTTTATAGTTAATCAATCCTAAATGAAAGCTCACCCATCATAATGAGAGCTCACACATCAACAATGCAGCAGTGCTTTTCTGAGTTCTCAATTTATACTGATAGACAAAAATATTCCCTCTTGGATATCTGTTTTGGCCTGCAGAATTCCATTAATTTTTAATTTTCTAATCTGGCTGACAAACTGAGAGGGGGCCTAATGTGGAAGGACAGCTTGTCATATGATACATTTTCATTCTTAATTACCATCAAAATGAAGTCCACTTGTATGTCTAATGAGAAAGTATTCCTCTGAAATGACCTTCCTAGTTTGCTTATCTTTTTCTTCAATGAAGAATTCTCTCCTATATGTCTCATAGTATATATTTCCATCAATGTGTTTCTACACTGTACTGTGGAACTCCTTGAAAAGAAACCACACCTAACAAAATCACTGATGAATCAATTCATACTGTAGACCAAAGAGCTAAATAATAAATGATAGTTTACATACATATGACTGAAATTTATATATACAAAATGTGTGTATATAAAACACATACATTGATTTTTCTTAAATTTCTCAAAATATAAGCAAAGATAAAAAGGTGCTCAAGTTCACTGTTACAGTGGGGTATGGAGAAGAAAAATCATGGAACACACATCAGCCCTCTTCTAAAGCTACATTAAATTCCCTGAAATTTTAAGGAGAGAAGTGAGTCTGTTAGGTTTTACTCATTCATTATGAGAGCTTAATTGGCTCACTAAGGAAATGCTTACTTCCATCAAAGTGAAAGCCATGTAAACAAAAACAGATTTCTCTGAAGGAAAAGTATATCTATCTATCAAGTAATAAATTCCCTATTGTGCGACACAAATGACTTCTTAACACAGAAAACAGGGCTATTCTGTCCTATTGTATTTTTTCATTTTCAAACCATACTATGCCACTAATGTTTCTATTCACTTAATCTGATGCATTATTTACCTTTAAAAATTGATCCTTGATCATGTCAAATTTCTGCTTTTCATGCACAGCTCTGGCTGTATTTGTTCCATCAAAAGGTTCTGCAATATTAAATGTACATAAAAACAAGAAATTATTAAAATCAGAACTTCATTTTTTATATTAGGTTGAACTATATGAAACTGCCAATATTTGAGTTTTTTAATAGCAACCACATATTGTGAAGTCTGATCTCTTATTATATATGCATATAAAAATAGTTTTATTATGAACTATCTAATAAGGTTGATGGAATTCAAGTGAGAGGATAACTAAAAACAAAGTCATCAGCATAGATATGTTAAATCTAAATCACAAAAGTAAGATTTCTGAAGAATCACAGGAGGTCAAGGACCTAACCTTACCCTAAGGGAAACAAAAATAAGTTAAAAAACAAAGAATTGTCAAAAGAATAAAACACTATACACACAAAAAAGTAATCAATGTCAAATATTACAGAAAGGTAATTTTAAATTTAATTTTAATTTAAAAGACCAAGGATTTGTCCAGTAGGAGAAAGGTCACTACCTTTGAAAATATAGGTTTAATATTCATGAGGATAGAAAACAGTGCAGAGTTACAGTGTGAGTAGGTGGTTCAGAAAAAGATACAGTGAGTACAGTAACTTGCAGGAGAAATTTGGCAGTGAAAAAGGAGAAATAGGATAGCAAGCACAGAAGACAGGAAAAAAACAAAGGAAAACTTTATATGTGTGTGTTTCTTTGACATTACCTTCCACATCTTCAGCCCCAACCCACTAACCCTTCACCCACAAGTTAAGAGAGAAGAGTCCATATAGGCATAAGGAAACCTATCTACAGGAGAAGACAAGGAAACTGAGGATGCTAGTGAGAAAAGGAAGATAACTAAAGGCATTAAAATGAGATGAGATAGCTGAAATAATGCCAACAGTAGGTACAAATGACTAGAGTTTAAGAATTTTGGCACAAGGGGCACCTGGGTGGCTCTGTCAATTAAGCTTCTGACCTTGATCATAGGTCATGAGATCAAGCCCTATGTTGGGCTCCACTTTGGGTATAAAGCCTACTTAAAAAACAACAACAAAAAAGAATCTGGCACTCTTTTAAAAGAGGAAGAAAAGGGAGGGGCGCACCTGGGTGGCTCAGTCATTAGGCGTCTGCCTTCAGCTCGGGTCATGATCCTAGGGTCCTGGGATCAAGCCCTGCATTGGGCTCTCTGCTCTGTGGGAAGCCTGTTTCTCCCTCCCCCACTTAAGATGATGGTAGCATTTTTAAGCAACAGTCTTCTTAAATTAAGATATGTACACTATTTTAGATATAAAACTATTGTGTACTTAGTAGACTACAACATAGGGTAGACATATCTTTTATATGCACTGACTGGGAAACCAAAAAAATTCATTTGACTCACTTTATTACATGAGTAATAAATTAGTACCCACAATATATCCAAGGTTTGCCTGTGGTTTTTGTTTGTTTGTTTGTTTGTTTTTAAGATTTTATTTATTTGACAGAGAGAAACACAGCCAGAGAGGGAACACAAGCAGGGGGAGTGAGAGAGGGAGAAGCAGGCCTCCCGCCGAGCAGGGAGCCTGATGTGGGGCTCGATCTCGGGTCTCCGGGATCATGACCTGAGCCGAAGGCAGTCGCCCAACCAACTGAGCCACCCAGGTGCCTCTGCCTGTGTTTTTTTAATAGCATAATGCCATGTGCCAAACTACTGGATCACATCACACACAACACTTTACAAGTATTTAATATTCAAAAGAACACAAGTAACTAAAATAATATACACCCACTGTGCAATTTAACCAACGACCAAAGCAGAAAATTTAATTTCATATTCACAAATTCTTAAGATGTTGCATATAATCCAAGATTAATATATTCTAAATTTGATGTTTTCCTACAAACCCTGAACTTAACACTTTATTCTTTTTTAACTCCAGGTTTACAAAAGTCTTCAATTTAGCATCTGTGAGAATAATTCTACTTATTCAAGTCAATTTCCCACCATCTCAAAGAAATATCAACTACATGTAAATTATTTTAGAGAACAGACTATCTTCAGGGCATTAAAATTTTAAAGTAATATAAATTTTAATTCATAAAATCTAGCTTGCATTAAGTATCAACATTTTAATTTAAAAGAACTCATTTTATCTTTTTTTAAGAACTCATTTTATCTTAATGTAAGAATCATCATATGAAGATAGTATTTTCTTACACCTTCAAGTCATGAAATTAAGCTTCAATCAACTGCAAGCAGAAGGGATGCATAAAGACTGCTCAAAATATTATGAACTAGAAGATTAAGTGCCTAAATTCATATTATTTTTTACAGCTAAAGAATTTTAAAAATTTTAATTTTAAAAATTAAATGGAAATACTCAGCCATAAAAAAGAATGAAATCTTGCGATTTGCAACAATGTGGGTGAAGCTAGAGAGTATTACGTTAAGTGGAGTTAATCAGAGACAAATACCATATGATTTTTTCTTTTTAAAGATTTTATTTATTTGACAGAGAGAAACACAGCCAGAGAGGGAACACAAGCAGGGGGAGTGAGAGAAGGAGAAGCAGGCTTCCCGTTGAGCAGGGAGACCAATGTGGGGCTCAATCCCGGGTCTCTGGGATCATGACCTGAGCCAAAGGCAGTCGCTTAACCTACTGAGCCACCCAGGCGCCCCGAAATACCATATGATTTTATTCATATGTGGAATTTAAGAAACAAAACAAACCAACACAGGGGAAAAAAAGAGAGAGACCAACCAAGAAACAGACTGCTAACTATAGAGAACAAACTGATGATTACCAGAGGGGGAGGTGGGTAGAGGGATGGGTGAAATAGGTGATGGGGATTAAGGATGGCACTTGTGGTAAGCATCAGGTATTGTATGGAAGTGTTGAATCACTAACTTCTACACATGTGAAACTAATATTAAACTATAACTGGAATTTAAGTAAAAAGTTGGGGGGAAAAATTTTGCAACTAGAAGACATAAGTCACAACATAAATGTATTACTTTTTACTGAAATACAAACTGGAATTACTCAAGTAATTCTCTTAGTACCGTAGTGATAACTGAATGTTAAGTAAGTAGTTGCAGAAAATCTACCTTCTACACAGATATATTTATTTCTCCATTCAATACCATCGGGCCTGGGAATGGCTTTGGCTTCACGAACTGAAATCATTTGACTGTTCCAGCTACAAGAAGAAAAACATAATTGTGTTAACTATTTTCTTAATATTCCCTTTTATTGGGTTTATTATATAATACTAAGTCCCACTCTAATTTTCTCACAGAATACTGAAACTTGCCTTGACCCCCAGCACCACAATCTCTATTTCCCCTTCTCCTTTTTATTCCACAGCACTTATATGGCTAACAATTTGCTTATTTAGTACCTTACTGTTTATTATCTATCTCACCCAAGCAGAATGAAAGCTCCAAGAATCTGATTTATGTATTTTTTCACTGTTCAAATAACTGCTTAGTATAAAGTAGGCATATTTATTAAATAAATGAAGTAATATGAAAAATAAGGAAGTATAGTAAGCAAAAAAATGTAAAAATTATTTTTGCTGTTAGCACTTCAGAAAGGATTTTTTGTTAAGAGAGATGCAATCTTGTGTTTTCTGGTATCATTAAATAATTTTTATTTACTGCATGTCCACTTGTATGATTTGGGAGAAAGTTTTACAATTATCCAAGAGAAGCCAGTAGATGCTGTTTTAGGAAAAATTAATACTCTCTGAAAACATACTGTTATTGTTATGTATCAGATGTAGGTATTAACAGTAAAGTTATATTCAAGTAAAACAATTTTTTTATCAGTATGTCTGAAGGTAAATTGTTCAGTCCTAAGTATGTACTAACCCTACCTTGTTTTTTAAAAATTTCTTTACAATTATAATAGATCTGCACAAGTACAATTCTCTTTTTCTCAAAGAACACTGTAAAACATATGACCATTGAGCTTCTATGCAAGAGACAAATGAGTTTGGGAAAAAGTTGAGATCTCTTTTTTCAGCCATATTTAGTTCTATCCACCATTTTACTAAGAACAGAAAGACTGAGGTTGGGACCTCCCAACTCCAACACTTACCTTACCCCTTCCTCTATTTATCAGATAAAATAATCCCCCCCCCAAAAAAGAAGAATCCCTAAGATGTAACTGAAGGTCCAATATTTTCTGGAAAATTGATTAATCTCTATGTTAAATATGAAAAAAAATTGCATCTTATGAAGTTTGAAAATGCAAAAGGCTTCCCAAAGTATGATTTTCTCTTTTTTTTTATGAGGAGTACGACTTAGAAATACTTTGCAAAGACAACTTTAAGCTCTTTAAGAATCGTATCAGAATTTATGCTTTTTAAAAACTAAGCGGGTTATCAAAGAGAAACCGTATTAATTACAATACCATGTTTTAGATATTTCATGTACAGTAGCTCCATTAGTATAAACTCCAAACAGAAAAACGGTACACTGCTCTGTTGATCCAAGAGTGTTTCTAAAAATTTTTTAAAATAACAATGTAAGGGTGCCTGGCTGGCTCAGTGAATAGGTAAAACATTCAACTCTTGATGTTGGGGTTGTGAGTTTAGGCCCCACAACGGGTACAGAAGTTACCTAAATAAATTAATAAATAACTAATGACAATAAAATAAAGTAACAATGTCAAGGGGAGAGTTATATAATCACATGCCCAAACCAAACATGATCACAGTAGAATTATGCTTTGGGCTACTTTATACCACTTAAGATATATTTCACTAATAAAATGAACTTTTTTCTTAAGACTACTTGTTTCTCACTGAACTTATAGGACAGCTGAATCTGCAATAAAATTAAAATTGGAAACATTATGTTAAAAAGGCATAGGCCAATTTTTTTTCAGACAAGTTTAGAATCCTGAAATACTGTATCCTGTTGTTAAATTACAATTTTTACTTTCTTAAATCAAAGGAACTCTCCTCACCACTATACTTATTATGAAATCCAATCCTGAATTTATATTATAGGCCAATACTTGGATCTAAACTGGGTCAGAGAAACATATGTGACATACCAATATTCACTTTATCATCTCTAAACAGGTATCATTTAAGCTTCAATCTATAATCAACCCAAATAACGTAGTTATTTAAGTGACTCTATCATCTGAAGTACTTCACAGAGAAAAAATACATATATTTTAAATCATTATTATTTAGACTGATTCAATCTTTGCATTTTCAAAGCACTTTTAAATACTTCTAAACTACTAAGTATCTGGAATCACAAAACCTGATATAAATAACTTATATACATATTTCTTCTCTTAGAGGTGAATTTAAATGTAGAATTTCTAAATGGCAATTTAGAAGCATTATCCCTAAATATTTCTTTCTTTAAAACAGACAGGCCCCAAATTAAGTCTTTTATCATACCATATTTTTCTACAATAATTTGTTTGCCATGTAAGAATCTGTTATTGTCACTCAATAATTAAAATGTAAAAAAGATATAATCTATAGAAGAGGAATGTATCAGAAAAGAACAGAAGAGCACATATAGGGTTTAATTTAATCTAAAATAGAATTGATAATATATGACAACCTTCTGAATGGAAAACTGGCTTTACTAACCCTACATTGGTAAGATATTTGCTTCTTTTCTTCAGTAATGATAATGGACTGCTACTGATTTATTAACTCTCTTCTAGCCATTCTTTTTGTGACTAAGCATTTATTTCAAAATACTATGCTTACATTAGAACATTACAAACAAAAATTTCAGTACAGCAAAGAAAGTCAAAATTACGGGTCCGAAATATGCGGTGCTATATATTAAACAAGACTAGTCAAATTAAGTGAACAAATATATACACAGTTTTGTTTTATTATAAGGGGCTGGAAACAAACAAAAAGAAAATGTTGTGAGGGTTTTCAAACCTCGTAAGCAAACAGAAAATTCTGCTCTAATCCCAGAGTTTTGTTTTGTTTTTCTGCCTGACCCTTTCTTCTCCCTGACCCCTTAAGTGCTGGTGTCCATCAGGGCCTTGCCTCTTTCAATCCTATTCTAATGTAACAGTACCCTTCCCAAGCTTTAACAGTCTGATGTTTCTTTCCCAAATCCTTTTCTCCAGCTCTGACCTTGCTACTAAGCTCAAATTGTTGCAACTAACCATTGGAAACTGCCCCTGGATGTCCTAAATGCATCCTTTTGTCCACATTTTCAAGACTGAATTTAATACATTCAGTCTATGATCAGTTATTAAAATCACACTTGCTTGCATACCCACCCCCCCACAACTCTCTTACCCTTCTTGCTGCACTCACCTAAGTTGGCTGAAATACAACCATAATTAAATCCTTGTTTACGTCAATCCTTTCCCCTGCAGCTCAACATAGCTGGAGAAAAATGTGCAACCACGCTGACCTTTAAATTCACTTTTAATTCATGATGACTTAACTCAAAAGGACACTAGTAACACTAGTTACCAAACATACTGTATTTCCATAATTAACTCACTCCTTTACTCTCCTACAGAACAATTCATACTTTTCCTCACTTTTCAAATTTTCTCCCTCACAATCATTCCCAGGTGATATCCATGCTTTATTTCACTAAAAAAACTAAAGCAACCAAAAGATAGTTTCCACGAGCTCCCACCGCATCAATTCATTTGCATTCCTTTGAATTCATATACTCTGCTTTTTCTTATTATTATTAATGCATCATCTTGCTCCTATTCCACTTAGGCTCTAGATTCCAACCCTTCCTAATGCAAAGCATACTATTCAACAATTCACTATCTTTTTCTGGTATCATCAATTTTGCCATCTAGATACATTATTTCTCCTTTTTAAAAACAAAAACTCAATCCCACTTAACTCTCCAATTTTTACACCATTTTTTCTGCTCCCTTTTACAAATATATAAACTCTGCATATTACTAGCATCTATACATTATCCTATCTGTACTTAAATTTGTCCCTGTTCGCTCCTGAGCCCACACCAATGCTGATTTTTATCCCAATTTTTCCACAGAAACAGCTCCTGACCAGGATCCAGTGCCCTCCACGTGGACCAATGTTGCAGTGGTCAGCTTTTTGTTATTTCGTACTCGATCCATTAAAAAATGTGACACAGCTAATCACTCCTTCCCCCTCGAAACATTTTCTCCCTTTGGATTCCAAGACAACACATTCTATTCACTTTCGTCCTATCTCAATGATCCTTCCTTTTTAGACGATAAATTATTTCCTTCTTATCCCTAACCTCATGTATATGCATACTATACAATTTGTTTATTGTCTATCTCTCCATACTACAATATATACTACAATGTAAGCTCCATGAAGACAAAGATTTTTGCCTGTTTTGTTAATTGCCATATCCCCAGTGCAGAGAAAAATAGCTTGATATATAGTAGGCATTCAATGATTTATTGATTAAATGAGAGGGAAAAAATCAGAGTAAGAAAGGAAATAGTCAAAAAAATTGGGCCTTTGTAACTTCCTTCTTAAAAAATCTATTTAAGTATGTAGGTACGCATTTTTAACACAAGAGATAAGACTGGCAATAATGTGATTATAGGCATCCAGGGAATATACAGGATTACAAAACAGGAAACCTTTTAAGAGGTTCCTAGAATCTCTAGTATGTAGGTGTAAGATATTTAAAACTTAAATTTTATTTTGTTTTGTAAAAATACAAAATTATTACATTCTGACTGTATTTTTTCCTAGTTTCTCTGAGCAACCCGATCCTTTTTTTATTTATCAGTTCCTGCTCCCAGGTACAGTTCTAGAAGCCTGGCTTCATATTAAGAATTTTCAACAGCAAGGGTTAGGATAAGCTGTGAGTGAATAAGTAAGAAAAACTTAGTAGTTTTTAAATGGTCATACAAAATTTCTACAACATTTATAAATATATTCAAGTATCCCTTAACAGGCACTTGATTCTGTCTTCGAATAAAGAGAATTTTTTTAAATGAATGTCTCAAGTTTCAGAAGAAATCTTTATAAACATTTCTAACAGCTGCCAGAATTCCTTTGCACAGCACCTAGTTCACTGCCATGACTACATTCTTGGCAGTGCTCCCTACAGTCAAATTTCTGAAAAAAATCTGATATGAAACAACAATACACTTGACAAATGCACTCTATGATGAAAGAAAAGGTGAAGATGTCTCTTAAATTATGTATCATTGTGATAACAAATGCATCCAAAAGTTCAAAATCTCTTTCGAAGTCTCAGCATCCTAGCAGTATCCTTTGGCACAACAAGCTAGTTTCCGTTAATACTAAACTAATACACAAATCTGTTCAACTACCATTTTGTTTCAGTCCAACAAAGCAGCCGACTTTCAAGGCACAGATATCTAGATGCTCTAATTCTAAACTATACATGGTAGAAATACACCTTTTTCTATAAATCCTTTTCCCTCTCTCCAAACTTCCCTAATTTACATTAGAAAAGACAATGCTAATATATTCTAACAATTAAGAATATAGTTTTGGAGTCAGACCTGAGACCGAATAGCTGTACTGCCATGAGCAAATTTCAAGTACACAAATTCCCAAGGCCTCACAAGTGGTTACTATGACGATTACATGAGATAATACATAAGAATCGCTCAGCATACTGGAGGACACTAAGGAAATACTCACGAAACATCAGCTATTGTTATTGCAGCATCATACAAATCTTGACTCTAGAATAACCTTTATTTATAGTCTCTTATGTTCCATGTCTTATAGTCTTAAGTCTTTTCTCATCTTATAAATGAAGGCTCCTTCCTTTTTATCCTTGTTGCCTTGTTATAAACTCTGGTCCTAGTCATCTTTAACAATGATTATTATAACTTCATTCTTATTGAACTACTTTCTACCAGCACTATCCTACTTCTTTACTTAACCTGATTCAGTAATTTTTAAGTCATCTTAGGGATCTTTGCAACATGTCTATAATCTTATTACCCTCTGCTTCAAAATTATTTATTTATAGCATGAATTTTTCTAGTACCCATTCTCTGGCATGGGGCTAGATAATGGGGACACAACTGTAAACAAAACAGATACAGTATGGTGAAAGATCTGCACTGAGTAATTTAAATAACATTACTTCTTTCATGCCCTATGTTTCAAATCATCTCATATAAGTTTCTTTAGAGCTATAGCATCGTAGCAAATAAGGCAATACCAATGCTACAGTAAAGTACTATAATTAAGAGTATGAATTTTGTAGTTGAAACCATCAGAAATATTCCCTGACTAGCTGTGTGATCTTAGGTCAAGTTTCTTTACTTCTCTCTATATATGCTTCACTGGTAAAATGGGAATGATATAATATCGTATCATATGGCTATTATGTAAATGAGAATATACATATAATCTGTTGGGAAAAGTTTTTCCCAGATAATAATAACAATTTATAATGAATGCTATTATTATTCACCTCTCCAAATCTTTTCAAAATGGCACCTTGTGGTTATTACACCCTCCTCCTCTAACGTTGTAAAACTCCTAAGTCCTTTTTCTCTTTCCCCTCTTTAAGCATTTCTAAATTGATCAGAAGAGCTGTAATTCCTCACCCCACTTTATCTGGACTTCTAGAACTCCCTTAGGAACATTCAGTTAAGTCCAGTCTAATTATACATTTTAGCATTCTATGTTTACATATCTCAGAAGAAAGGAAATAAAAGGAGAGAGAGTATTTCTTGATTTTTTTTTTATTTTTTATTTTTTATTTATTTATTTATTTAT
>PITA01003270.1:0-142470 GCA_004023965.1 Spilogale gracilis
AAGGGAGAAAGGAAGAAAGGAAGAAAGGAAGAAAGGAAGAAAGAAAGAAAGAAGCTACTGAAAATTTCCTTCCTCTGCAGACTTTTAAAGTGCTAATCAGCACAAACAGCTTGTAGCAGATTGAGCACAAAAGGTTGCTGAAATGGCACATAACTAATTCCAGGTGATTTAATATCTTACATTACCCCAGTGAAAATATTGACAAAAAAGAAGAATATGATTTGGAGTCTCTGCACTGCTGAATTTTGAGCCTCTATCAAAGCAGTTCCATAATTCAACACTGCTAAAAAAGAAAGTCTGGGTGTGGCATCCAGGAATCAGTGCCAAATTAGGAAAATGCCAGCAAATGGTAAAATGCTAGTTCTCTGGATACGAATGGTCCTATTTAGCAGCCCTTCACCAAATGTATATTCCACTTTGTCAATGTCAAAGTCACCTCCAGCAATATTCCTTGAGTGTCCAATGGCACCTTATGCTTAAGAAGGAAATAAATATATTACCAATACCATTGTTCAGTTAGCAGTCATAGGGAAATAGGGAATTCAAATGTTTCTGGTAAATCCATATCTTTCACTGGCTCAGGTCGTGATCCTGGAGACCCGGGATTGAGCCCTGCATCGGGCTCCCTGCTCGGTGGGAAGGCTGCTTCTCCCTCTCTCATTCCCCCTGCTTGTGTTCCCTCTCTGGCTGTGTTTCTCTCTGTCAAATAAATAAATAAAATCTTTTAAAAAAAATCCACATCTTACACAAGGCATCTATAAGTACAAACTATTTTTTTAAAAGACTTTATTTATTGATTTGACAGAGAGAGATCATAGGTAGGCAGAGAGAGAGAGAGGAGGAAGCAGACTCCCTGTCGAGCAAAGAGCCCAACGTGGGCCTCGATCTCAGGACCCTGAGATCATGACCTGAGCCAAAGGCAGAGGCTTAACCCACTGAGCCACCCAGGCGCTCTATTCTTTTTGTTTCTGTTTTTGTTTTTGTTTTTATGGACAGTCTGGTATATGTTGACTACCTTAGGGTTCTGCAGCTATTCTTTCACTCTAAAGCATTGTCTGGTACATTACTTCAGAATGAACTCTCAAATGCTTTATGAAAGAGAGTATCCACTTTAACCTTTTCCTGGCCACATTAAAAAGAATGTACACACAAAGTAAGAAGATTCTTTCAACTGTCATAGAAGAGAGTTAGTTCTGGATTCACAGGAAATCAAAAAGAAAAATGAACAACTGTAGCATTTAAAATGATTCTGCCAAACACCCTCAAAAAGCCAAAACCTCAAACTCCAATAATGATATTTTCCCCATAATACCTTAGTTCAAAATTGTACCACCAGTCATGAGTTTTTATTTATCTATTTTAAAGCTATTTATTTTTAATCTGTACCACCAACATGGGTCTCAAACTCAAAACACAAGATCAAGGGTCACACACTCCACTGACTGAGTCAACCAGGTACTCCAGAGTTTTTAAATATTATCTGATTAGTACTGTCCCTCTGAAATATAGTAGTATTTTTTTAAAACATCATTTTTTTTTTGTTTACATTTTCTGCCATGTCTGGGCAGGTAGGACTCAGATTCCACATTCTTGGGTTTAAAATATCTCTAAAGACATTTATCCCCACTTACAATTTTCATCATAACAATTTCCAAAGGTTTAGGCTGGCAGTTGACAAACTTGATGAAACTGAGCCAATAAATAAAAAAAATGAGTAAAAATGCTAAAAGTCAAAAAATTCTGAATTCACAAAATGTAAATTCCTCAAGTAAATTCCACTACCGCATAATTCAATAGATGGCAATGGCATTTTTGTCAAAAGTCAAACTGTGAAACAAGATGGGACAGAGGAGGGAGACAAACCATAAGAGACTCTTAATCTTAGGAAACAAACTGAGGGTTGCTGGGGGCTAAGGGAGAGGGATAGGGCGGCTGGGTTATGGACATTGCAGAGGGTATATGCTATGGTGAGTACCCCTGAAACAAATAATACGTTATATGTTAATTAAAAAGAAAAAAAGGGGGGAGGGCGCCCTATAGGACTACAGAACAGAGAGTCAGCATATTCTGAGACATAAAGAAGAAAAAAACCCACCTAAAAATCATGGAAGGCACTGTGTTTTTCTGTTTGTAACATCTGATTTCCTGGTCATTTCAGAATTGGAAAGCACCTTCCAAGGTCATAGAACTCAAACATCCTTATGATGGCTCTGGATGTCCACACCCCCTGACTTCTTGATAAAGTAGGCATAGATTGGTTCCCCATCTTCTACGTAGCTTTGACCTCCTCTAAGCCTATGCCAAATTGGGGAAGACTCCCGTTTTATAATACATGGAAAAGCTTTTTGGAACTTGAGACAGGTAATCAAATCACATTTTATCACAAGAAGGTTTTCTCTAATGGCACTAGACTCTGGTGTGATAAATACTGCTAAAAATTAATTGCTCATTAAGTAGGGCTTATATGTTTATTTTGCTTCAGAGAAATGGTAATTACAATGGAATTTCTTCTTTGCCTTTTAAATTCTACATCTTTCACTTTCACCTTATTTTTTAAAAGATGCTATTTATTTATTTGAGAGAGAGAGAGCATGCGCACAGCAGTGGGGAGGGATAGAGGGAGCGGGAGGGGCAGGCTCCCCATTGAGCAGGGAGCCGGATGCAGGCAGATGCTTAACTGACTGAGCAACCCAGGTGTCCCCTGACACTTTTAATAGTGCACAAACTGGAAATATTTTTCCTATTCTGATCATGTATTATCCATACCTTCCTGCGCATATATGTTCATATTAATACTACTTTATAGGCACATATTTGGTGGTAATTGTTAGCATCTTCAGGCCAGTTACTGTGTCTAAGTTATCTTGGAGTTTATTTATCCAGCATAATGATTTTCACACAGCAAGAACTTCACAAATTTTCATTTAATGATTAAATGCAGGAACATAAAGGGTAAAGGCAGAGAAATGTGATGAATTTCTCTAAGCTGATGTCTTCACCCTCCTTGAGTTGGGTTGCATATTCTAAAGCACTAAGTGAACAACGGCTGTGAATTGTCTTACAATCTTTCTGACTGTAAAAAAAAAAAAAAGTGGAAGTTTCAGGTAGGCAGGTCCTAATATATCACTAACAACACTTTAACTTTACTAATCTTGCTATTTTATAGCAAGAGAGAAAGAACAGGACTTCAACCCAGAGCCTTTGGCAGGTAGGCGGGTAATTTGTATCCAGCTAGCATTAATGGCCTTGGACTGTTTTCATTGTATTAACATTTGTAGTTAGCTTTCATTGTTTCCCACTGGCACTGGTGATTCATTTATGGTGCTGGAATAAAATCCCCGATTTAAGGCAAAACTTTTTTTCTTTCAATGTACTGTTAAAAATATTAAGTACATTATGACAAAAATAATGAAGATGGTATATTTGGGGGAGTCTTAGAGAGTAGGATATGATCAAGTGGCCAGTTATTTTAAGAAGAAAGAACAGCAGGAAATGTGTCTGAGAAGACAGGAGCTCTAAGAAGGCTGGAACAGCGAGCTGTTGGGTAAAAGGAGAGGGTCTCTAAGGATACAAGAAAGTAGAAGGGAATAATGAAGCCTGAGTCCAGCTGTATGTGGAAACCAAGTGTGACAGTTACTTGGCCTGCAAAGCAGTGGGGAGCCAGGGGAAATTTTCGGGAAGTGACATCATGGTCAAAGTGACAAGTGAGAAAGGGAATTTTAACAGGGACATTTAGACCTTCGTGGAGAAGAGCAGTGACAAAAGGCAGAAATCTAGTGACAGGAAGATTGCCGTGGTCTAGTGATTAAAAGACTGAACAAGGAATTATCCAGAACGGCTCATGAGAAATAAATCTCAGTGTGTCAAAGACAAAGTTGAAGCAGGCTTTGTGGTCATTTAAAAGAAGAGAAAGGATGTAGAGGACAGAAGATCGACCAGAAGGTGCTCTCTGCTGTAGTAAAATTTTATTTTGCCAAAACAAAAGAAACCACAGGAAAAAGAATTCGAGGATTGCTTGTGTTTCAACAATCCCAACTGTTCTTAATATGGCTTTATAGATTGTATCATCTAAAAATGAAGCCCAGTGCCTGTGGGATGAGTAGTCAACTCCCTGTTTCCGGGCTCTTGAGTTTTGCCCAGGGTCCTTCGCTCTACTCGGGGAGCCCTCGCTCTCCCAAGGGCAAGCCACTTCTGAGCTAAATGGAAGAGTAAGGATAAATGGAAATGGATGGGAGGTACAGGCCATCAACAAAGCCCATCCTGCTAAGGCACTTCACCCTGAAGTGTCCTCAGCTGCCCATCCTTTCACTTCTAGCCTCCCTCTCCAGACACGGGTGCCTCTGACTTTCCAAAGTTCATTCTCCTGCCACATCCCCTTCTCTAAGTCATGTGTGCTCCTGGGCTTGAGACCTAGGAAGGAAGAAGGGAAAGGAGTGTTCCTTTGGAGCACAGCATTCTTCTACCTGTTCCATGTCTTCTTCCACTTCATAATCAGTCATGTGGTGAGTAAATGGTATAATGGTGGGCATAAAAATTCTCTTTATTAGCATGTCTAATGTTAATTCTACCCTGTCGAGTTGAATCCTCCAGCACAGCAGGGTAGCTGGATGAGTGCTCCCTTGGTATCTGACTGGTGTTTTATGATTTGGACTACAGTGGAAGGGATGCTGAATCTGTTCCAGGTCCAGTCTTTACAAGAACTGACGATCTTCTAAATTGGACTCCTGGACCCCTGAGCCATCATGTAAGAAGTCCAGTGACCTACTTGAGTGACCAGTGGAGAGACCAGGTGCTTCATGAAAAGAAACAAAGGCCAAAGAAGGGTCCAGCTGAGTTCAGCCCTCCTTGCACATGCACAGCACCAGACATGCAAGTGAAGCTACCCTCGGGCCACTAGCCCAACCTGGCCACCAACTGAACCTATTATGTCACCCCAGTGGCCACGAGGTGGGGCTGAATAAATCATCCATTTTAGCCCTGCCAGAGTTCCTGACACACAAAAGCATGGGATTTCATAAAATGGTTGTTGTTTCATTATGGGTTAGTAATGTGGCAATAGATAACTGAACAGTGCTCCTTCACATTTTACATAAATTGGTACATAGTAACAATTCAAACAAATTTTTCATCATTTCCCCTCTTCGCTACACATAAGTCTCCAGGTACTTTTGTTCCAAGTAATAAGCAACTTGTGTATGCCACCCAAGAATCTGATATGCAAAACACATGCCTACTGAGGTCTTAAACAGTTTAAAGCCATATGGTGAATTCCCGATGCACAATTCAACAAAATAAATAATGAAAATAGGGTGAGCTCAATTTCAGAAGTCAATGGAATGGTGATAGTATTTACAAAGCATGGCCTCCCTAAGTGATAGTAATAAAAAAATACACTGTAATACACTTGCAATGCAAAATCTCCATCCACAAATAATAGTACCTTGGACAGTTATTAGTGCATTGCTATTAGAAGGACATCTTGTAAAATGTTTGGGGAATTTTAATATGGCTGTTTTGTATTTGCATATAATATCCTTAAACAGGTAAATAACTAGGAAAGATGATTTCACTTGATTTTCAGATTAATGATCCATACTCCTATAGGTGATATATCAAAATCTTTTTTAGTTGAAACTATTTCATAAATTCTTAATAACTCAGCATCACCCATAAGGCTATCATGATTTCTGAGCTGCCTCTTCTAGCCTTTCCATTCTCCTCACTTGCTGAAGAGATGCTAGCTATAATATCTTTCGTCTGTGAATGAATCTGCAAAATTCCCATCATCTTTTCTAACTTGCAGTTTATACTGTCATCCACTAAAATAAAACAGAGTTATGCTTATTAGAATGGTTCTAAATTAAGACTGAGTAGTCACTGAGTGAGGAAGATCTTTCCATACCAAAATGCTTGCAGTGAATTCAGTGAATTTAGGTTGCTATAAGGACTGTTTTATTCAATCTTTAGATATTGTTTTAGGATTTAGAAACTGAAGGTAGTAGTGGATAGACTTCAGATTTCCTTGTGATTATAGTCATTGATTTCTTTTATATCTTTTATTCTTATTTGCAGCAGTAAAACAGCATAGGGGAAAATAAGCACTGTTTTGGCAACAGTGTGGAATACACTACCTGTATCATGCAGTATTTAAGAATAGCTACATAGATCAAAATAAAACAGCATTGAAGGGATTTAATACAACACATCAATTACAGACTAATGAATTACTCTGTATAATGCAAGACCTCCACTTCTATTTTTTTAATATCTGTGCACTGGAAGAGGCTGAAATAATTGCTTCAGTTTTGTACTTCTGTTTAGCATGAGTTCTGAACAGTGCACATCTGCGCGCGCACGCACGCCCCCCCCCCCCCACACACCATATAACCACCCATATGAACTTGTGTCATTCATGGAACCAGACTGAAGCACTAAGACACTGGAATACAATCTTCAAAGGCAGTAAATGTGAAGTAAATCCAGTTGAATAAAAATCTAGAAATGGCCATTCCATACCCTTCACACAGCACAGAAGCAAATGTAGCCAAATTAGCCTCCCATTAAGTACATACACAGTCTAGCTTTCAGGAGAAACAATCAAACTATTCTCCACTATAAGCATCCAGTCTGTTAAGCCCATTATTTAAATGAACTTGGGAAATAATGACACACACCTTTCTATCCCTCCCCATCAGCTCTGAATTTCAAGGGGCAAAGGAAGTGGAATGCATGCTTAATTGAGGCAGTAAATACAAGGCTGTAGCAGATTGTTTTACTGTTAAATACAGTAATGAGTTTTTAATGGCTGCTGTCCAAAATTACACTGGAGAAAAATGGTTTATTAGTAATAATAATAGCTGGCACTTTTTTATCTTCAAAGCACTTTACAAATATTAGCTCATTAATCCTCCAACTGCCATTGGGAGGCAGTGGTAAATGTTCCTGTTCTTGGTTTACAGCTGGTAAAAGAGGAAAACAGAGGTAGTAACCAAGTTTTCAAAAGCAGGTTTTGGGTATAGAGGCCGATTTCCAATTAAAACAACTCATATCATTTTTTCTCTTTTTGTAGTCTTCTGATTTTATGAACACAACTACAATGTGCACATAAGCTATCCATCTATTCATTTTCTTTGCTGCACAGCCTGGCTGGCATTGGGATTGGTGACTCTGATGGCCAGCTGGGTACTCTCTGTGGTTTTTGGAGAAGACATTGTGAGCCATCTCTGCATGGTAAGATCTGTTGCACATCAGCGGCTCTTCAAGCTCCTTGGCATTGTGGATTAGGAACTTCCGGGAGCCACTGGGCAGCATGCGCTTTGTTTTTTTATTGCTCTCATAATCAATCTTGCGCATCAAGATCTGGCCCTTAATTTTCTGCACATCCCACCATCAATGCCTTTGGGTTTCCACCAGTTGCACTTCATTTTGACATATCAGTCTGATGGCTGCTGGATGAAATTCTTGGTCCTTTTTTCTTAGCTTTATTCTTTTAAAAGATTTTATGTACTTAATTGAGAAGGAGAGAGAAAAAAGTGAGAGAGAAAATGAGCATGGGGGAGTGGGTAAATGGAGAGAGAAAAAGAGAAGCAGACTCCCCACTGAGCAGGAAGCCCAACTTGGGACTTGATCTCAGGACCCAGAAATCACAACCTGAGCCACCCAGGTGCTCCTCCTGGTTCCTTTTTAATGATCTTGGGCTTCACTAGAGGTCTGAGGATAGTCATGATGCCAAGTAGGTGATGGCTGCCATCTCCACAGGAAGAGAGGACTCCTATCAATTTTTATACATAATTGGATGGCATTCACTGTGATGACTGCCAGCCCTTTTTTGAGGGGTTAGTGGTTAAGGTCAAATCCAGTTTAGTTGAACCTGATTCACAAAAGCACACATGAGTTGTGTTCAAATTGCTCAATGGTGGTCCTTCGGTATTCTTTCAAGCAAGTCAACTGTTTAAAAATTCAGCCCTAATCAATTAGGTGCAGAAGCTTCTATGCATGGAAAAAATGGTCTGTTGAGACCCTTTGGAATGTAGCCCCACTGAGAATTAACAGCTAGAGGTTACCAAGCAAAATGAAATTCAGGTCAAACCTAAACATCTTTATTTGGGCTTTCCACTTTCATTAATTTACTCAGATCTCCTTTATGGAAAATAGTATATGTCTCAAATTAGAGAACAATAATAATCCAAAGAGTCTATTATTCATTCTGATGTACTTTACAGATGTTAAAATTGTTATTATTCTTGCTTGTTTGCTTACCACTGTGGGCAATCTTTTCAGCTTTTGGACACTGTATAATTCCTTAAATATTTTAATCTAATAAATGAATTATCCACTATATCATCAGATGCATTTTACAGAACAAGTTTAGAAAGTATCTGGATTTATAACACAAAAATAAATGTATTTCTTGAGAAGCCAAGTACTGTACTCTAGGGAAGCAGACATGGGTCAGACAAAAGTTCTATAGCAAATCCATTCCATCAAGTCCAAGGAAATGGGATTGGCTGTCTAGCCAAAGCAGAGAGCAAACATTATAATAGGGATTATAAAAAAAGGAGTTGGAATTCCTCAGCACCTGAGAATGCTACTTATATTTTACACATTAGAAGTTAATAATAGTGTTTGCTTCTAAATATCCCAAATCAAAACATCAAATACCTCTCTCAACATCCCAAATATATTGACCATACTTAGAATAGCGTTGAATTTTTTTTTCCTTCAAAGCCTTATCTTAATTGACAGCTGTTAATAAAGATACTGCCATCATGATGAGAGGTGTCATTTTCAAGAAGAGTCAGGCTGGTATATGACATCTGCCATTGCCAACTATTTCTATCTTAATCTGGAGTGGCAGATACTCACACCTTTGTGGAAATGCCAACCATGTAATGCAATTGGTTATATTTAACACCCAGACGTGAGGGAAATCCATGCATATTGATATAACAGAGCATCAGAAACATTTCTGCCAAGAAATAAGAAATGGTAATGAAGGCAAGCAAAAGCTCGAATTTTGCTTATACTGGTGCCCAGGGACTATTATAGAAAGAATCAGTCACCAAATGCTTTCCTGACAAGATTTTGGAGAAAACACAAATGTCCTCCTCTCCCAATGTATCTCCCACATGGAAGTCCCTCACAATTAATCCTTTGCATTAAAGCTTTTAAATAGTTTTTTTTTTTTTTTTTTTTTTAAAGGTTGCTATTCCTGGGGTAAGTGTGCATCTTCATGTAATACATGAAGAGGAAGACTTTGTGTCTTTTTTTCCCCCCACATGTTTAACTGACACAGTGAGACACAGAACAGTGTCAGTGAGACACAGAATTTGAATAAACAACAGAAATGGGTGCTAGCTCTTGAGGAAGACCATACTGAGAGAATTCTGCTCATTAAGGGGCACTGAGGGACGCTGCACACCTGGGAAATGGAGTCCAAGAGAGAAGTGAAAGAACATGCTAAGGACTATATGTTTGAGTCTCCCCAAAATTCATATGTTGAGACCCAAATCCCAATGTGATGATATTTGGAGCTATGGCCTTTGGTAGGTTATTAGTTCATGAGGTGAAGCCCTCATGAGTGGGATTAGTTCCCCAATAAAAGAGACCCCAGAGGGCTCTCCGGTGCTCCTTCTGCCATTTTTGTTGGGAAGATAAAAGAAGTCAAACAGAAGAAGGCCCTCACAAGGGGCATTACTGGCACCCTGATCTCAGATTTCCAGGCTCCAGAACTATAGGAAATAAATTTCTGTTGTTGAAAAGCCACTCTGCTGTGGTACTTGTTACAGCACCCTGAATTGACACAGGGTGCAGAAGGTGTATGAGAGACTCAAAGGGAGCACAGGGTAGCAGTTAGGGGCTTGGGGCTGGGACTCTGATACTGTTGAGTCCTGTGGGTCCTGGCTCTGCCACTTCTAAGCCATGACCCTGGACAAAAAGCTCACTCTGTCTATGTCATCCAGCTTAAAATGGGCATTATAATAATAGTACTTTACGTAAATCACTGATGCAAAGAATGCAAAATATATCATAAACATTCAGTAAGTCATAGCTGTTTAAGTATCATCCTGGCACAGCCTAAGTCTTGTCTCTAGCATAAAACAATTATTCAATAAAAGCTCTTTAAATGACTGGTCAGTATCTCATAGGACCTACAATCAATCAATTAATCAATCAATTAATCAGTCAATCAACATACCATAGAACTGAAGAAGTTATAGAAAATCAGGTTTCCTTATCTTTGGGCAGGACAACATTCAGCCTTGGAAATATAACCGTAATGTTTTCAATATCTCCCTTAGACTCATTATATCCTTCAGTTCACACATTAAATCTGATTTTTTTTCTTTTTTAATTCATCAGCTATAACACATTTCTCTTTTGTTTCAAATAAGAAAATCTAGGGGTTCCTGGGTAGTGCAGTCAGTTAGGCAACTGACTCTTGGTTTTGGCTCATGTCATGATCTCAGGGTCATGAGATCGAGCCCCACTGTGGGCTCCGTGCTCAGCACGGGAATCAGTTTGGGACTCTCTCTCCCTCTCTCTCTACCCCTTCCCCGTCCATTCTCTCTCTCTCAAATAAATAAATAAATCTCAAAAGATAAATAAGAAAATAAGAGAATTAAAGCAGTAGTGTGGGTTATGAACTGGATTACAAATCAGGATATCTGAGACTTAATTCTGGTTTCACCACTGCCTACCCAGCTTCTAGACCCTGTTTGTTATTTTGTCTATAAAATGGGCTAACAACTTGTCCCTTTTTGTCCACCATGTATAGCAAGATGATATAGAAAAAAAATCTCTAAAGTGCTGAAAGCATCCAAATATCCCAAGACATTACAACTTTTTTAATAGAAATCTTCAGATCTTTAATCTTCTGAATGGATGGAGGGTAGTGTTGATTGTGTCAGAAAAAGGTCTTCCTTTTGAAATTTTGCATGAGATGTGTTGTTTCCTTTGAACACATCAGCACACAAAACATCCCATAATAAGCTGATATTCTGTCACTTTACATTATTTAGCAAAGGTCTTCAATGCAATAACGAAATGAATTCACAATCAACTCTAACTGCATCAAATGATCAAAAATCACCACATTTTTCTTACCTGCTTGCCTTCCATTACACTGCGAATTACATCCCTTAGCCCCAGGGAACACGAACGCCTCATTATCAGTATGCTACCAACATATCCCAGATTATTGCCTCATCTTCTCCACCCTGATACCAATGTCAAAGAAGAAGGATACCCCTCCAGAGATTCAAATGTCCAGGTCACGGTGACTTTAAGCTGTCAGACTGTTATTTGAGGGTATCTCCACTTCACAGGCATTAACATCTGCAAACCTTAGCGTTAGATTTACCACTTACAGCAAAAGCTTTTGTTAGGGAAGAACCTCTGCTAAAAACGCAAACCTGTTACCACAGAAGCTCTAATATGCCTTTTCCATCAGTCTCTCTGCTGCCTCAGCTCTCATCTTGGAAAGAGGAGATTATACAGGAGGATGGAAGGAACTGTCTCCAAGTTTGGAGACTGCTGCTGAAACCCACCTCTGAATGGGAGCATGTCTATCTAGGGCAATGAAAGAAGGGCAGAGAATGATAAAGGAAAGTAGAAGATGACTCTGAACACAAATTTAATGATTTTCCATTTTGTCCTACTTTTGGCAATTCAGACTTTCTCCTTCCCTATTACCTGTGTTCCATAAGTTTTAAGACACAAGATGTTGGACACTCTTCATTCATCTACCCGATTCCAATCCATTCTCCACCTTCTTCCATCCTACTCTGTGCAGAGAGACATCCTCTGCACAGACACTTTAACCAGGCTCCCCTGCCATCTGACTCCTGGTCAGTTTGGCCACTCCAAGGAAGGAGCAGAAGATCTGTATCTGCCACTGGACTGTAGCTGTTCCCTTACAGGACCTGGCTGGCAGCCTCGCACTGCCTTAGTAACTTCTCTTATCCACTGTCCCACTAGATGAGAGGCAATAATGGCTCTTCAGCAGCCCTTCCTTGTTGGTTTCCCTCAAGCCTGTCCAAAAAGATGTGGTCCCTTCTTGAAACTCCCTTCAATTGCCTCTTTGAGTATGTTTATACATAAGAAAAAAATAAAAGTAAAAGCAAGAGGAGACCAAGTCTTACTCAGAGAAGACACAAAACTCTGGGTCCTTTAAAAACAGTCAAGGGGGGGGGCGCCTGGGTGGCTCAGTTGGTTAAGCGACTGCCTTCGGCTCGGGTCATGATCCCAAAGACCCGGGATCGAGTCCCACATCGGGCTCACTGCTCGGCGGGAAGCCTGCTTCTCCCTCTCTCACTCCCCCTGCTTGTATTCCTTCTCTGGCTGTGTTTCTCTCTGTCAAATAAATAAAATCTTAAAAAAAACAAAAACAAAAAAAACAAAACAGTCAAGGGGACATGCTACCCACTTCCAGCCAATGGCACTCTCTGAACACTCAGGTTCAATACTGTGAGAACATAAAGTTTTTAAAGATAAGCCAGAAGTATGAATTTTTATGTGAAAGCACTGCGTTTTAAATACTGACTGAAGTACTTCTTAAACACTCCGTGGGCCAAGTAAAACACACATGTAGGCTAGGTTCAGTCCAAAGGACATTAATTTGGATCCTAAATAGACTATGGTGCTTCTTCTTTAGGAAAGAAAAAAGTTCTGCTTTTTGTTGCAATGCATAATTACAAGAAAGGTGGAAATTCACAACAATACAATCTTTTCTTACACGACTATGTAGTCCTAAAAAAATAACTGTCTATCTCATTTGAAATCTCAAGGCAAAACAGAGAAACAGCCACACTCAAAAGTCACAGGAATCTTGGTATCTGGGTCTTTCTAAATGTATGAATCTAATCAAATCATTTAATTTCAGTATGGCTCAATCCATTCATCTGCAAAATCAGGATAATGACTTCTTTCCTACCATCTTCACAGAGACATTTGGCTGAGAAATGAAATAATAGAGTAAATGAAAAGTGCATTTGAGCTCTTCAGAGAATAAAATGCTGTTTAAACCGAACGGATTAGTAAGAAAAAACTCAGAGGTTTGCCAAAGCTTTTTTTTTATTTTCCAGCCACGTTTCATGACACCAAGGTAATTGCAAGTCAATGCTTCAGGCCAACATGATCTTCAAGAACATGCACCCCAATCTAAGTTGCTGATACCCAACCCTCCAGATACATTACTCTCACCAGATGCTTTCAAAAATCCCCAAGTCTTACTCACCATCCCCAGGGATTCTGATGGAATTCATCTGGGTTGGTAGTTTTAAAAAAGCTCTACAGGTAATTCTCCTTGCAGTCCAACCTGAGAACCAGTAAGTACTCTTAGGATCTTTCAAATGCATGGGACAATCACTACTACCATATGTGTGCATAACTGATGTAGGTATCAACAATTTTCCATTTGATTGTGCCATGATGATGGTACATACTTATTCACATGTGTGGGTATACACACACACACACACACACACACACACACACACACATACACACCTCTCTCTATCCATTCATACACTAAATATGGAATAGATGGATAATTGTTATAATTAAAAGCCAGAATTTATTTAGTGCTTAGTAAGTTCTACCAAGCCATCTATAAAGACTTCCCCACATAATGTTCACAATAATGCACACAAGCTAGGCATGGATATTAACCTCCACTCCACAGGAGAACTCAGTGTTAGATCAAAATGACTCAGCGAAGGTCATACATCAAAGAGTTAGCACAGTTTGATTTGGTATCAGGCAGCCTGATTACTACAGCCAGTGCACCAGTTTGCTTCCCACCATGCCAGACAGTATAAGATTTATGAGATACATAAAATGGAATGTATGCCCTCAAGAACGTTAAGATATGAGAAGGGAATTTTGATGCACACTGAAATTCACAGGTTGAATGGCAAAGTGGTACACTGTAGTCCCTGGAGTTAAGGAGAGTTGGATTAGAAGATGGGCAGTTGATGGTTTTGCTTAGCTCCTACTTTGCAACTAGAGGGAAAACGAGATGCACCTAAGTATCAGAAGTGGGAACTATTAAGACCACCAGGAAAAGAAACCCTGTCTAAAGAGAGTACATTTATATAGTTGCCATATTCAGTATCTTTATTATTATCATCATCTGCCAGCATCTTTTGGATTGGTTATTTATGCCTTCTTAAATTTACCTACGCTGTCAGTCCAAACCAGCAAACCACAATTTTTGAAGAATTCATCTCAGTTCAAACTCTGATTCTTATTGAAAAATTGTGTATAAATAAACACATAAACACACACATATTCCTAATAATTTGATTTCCAAAGAGATAAACAAGTTGTAATCTCTTGGTAGGAACAATTGATTATGAAAATGATAATAACATTTTTCACAGTAAATTTAAAAAACTGAAAACAGAATATGCATTCACTTTGTATTTTTATTATCTAAACACAATAGGAAGGTAAGCAGGATCGTTTTTTATCCACAACACATAAAATCTCAATTAGTTATGGTCTATTTGTGCACTGACTAAAAACATTCGTTAACAAAACAGAATTTTCTAGTTTACTGGATAAATATACCAGAAGAAATTGCAGAATAATGTTAGGTTGCCAAGCAACCACAGCTCTACTCCCTCTTGTTTGTGATCAATCCGACTCATTCATCAAGCTTCCTATCCCAGTGCTAGAGAATTCCAACCAATTTGTTTCTTGGGAAAATTATAGTGACTTTCGGTAACACAATAACACTTTTATTCTCAGAAGATAAACTTAGATGTTCTTTCAATCAAAGGGATGTGTTAATTCATTATTCTCTACATGGTGCTAATGAGAAAGCTATAATTAACCAACTACACTATTGCAACACACATAAAATAAACTGCAGTAATTAGTAATGTTTAAGGTGTTAACCAGCCTCTAAAATTAGAAAATACAGAGTCTTTCCTCCAATAAAGATGTAGAGAAAGGAGAAAGCACCATATCTAATTAAATTGGGAATTGTTTCCATTCTCCCTTGCATTCCAAAGAGGGGGAGAGGCATGGTCGCCAAAATGTGAGAAATTTCACTCCAATAGCAGAGAAAATGGCTCAATGCCAATTCCACTTGTAGGTAGACATAAAATGCTGGCAAATAATGTAATCTTTTCTTTGAAAGAATGCTTAGCACAATATTTTTCCAGGAATGAAAGAAAGAATATTATGCTTTCACTCATTAGCTGTGTTAACTTAGCATATTGTATGCAAATCACCATAATAATTGCATTCTCTTCAGACTGAATTAGTTAGTTACAATGAAGCTGTAATCAAAATGTTCATAATTGAAAATATAGTATTCTCAGTCTCGGTTTGAAAAAATAACAAGCAACACTGATTGAATCAGATAATACAGCACATCATTGAAAACAGTCTTAGTATAGAGACAACTTCTTCCTCTAGCTTATACCTTTGCATGTCAATTAGCTCCCCAAATTCAGGACCCAGTGCCTCCAGATCTATCATGGTTTTCTATGACACCCTTTGTCTTTGGCCTAACTGAAGCTTTCCATGTGCATCACTGCTTAGATTTTCAGGGGAAAATACAAGAGTGAAAAGCTAAATTTTTGTTTCTAAAATGTATTAGACTCCATGGCACTGCTGGCTGTCATAAATCAAAGGGCAAAATAATTTCCAACAAATGAAATATTTAATTCCAATGCTCCTTCGAAACAATATGTAAATGATCGCATGAATTTCAGGCAAGCTGTCACACTAATTCCTCAAGATACCTTTTAAAGATGACATATTCACTGTGAAGAAGGGGGTGTTGTCATGCAAAAGTCAAACTTAAAGCAATACTCTACTATCTGAATTGATATTCACAGGGCTTCCTGACACTCATTCCTTCAAATCTGATGCCATTCAGCCTCCTCTGTTACTTAATTTCCCTTTATGAAATTAAAAACAGCAACAACAAAACCTAGCAGAATCATAAATCCGTCTTGATCACTACTCTTATTTAATCTTTTATTTAAAAATGGACTAATTATTTCAACAAAGCAATTTTGGGTCAAACAACCTACGTTCAAAATTTTCAAAAGCAAACTATATTCTATCCAGCAAATATTTTCTGAAGTCAGGTCTATTTTGTAGAAGTCTTAAGGAACTTTGTGATGAAGACATATGTCCAGTTTTACTTGCTTCAGATCTACCAAGACACGACCATATAAGCAAATGATATTTTTAAACTGTACTTAAAACCAATCCAGTAAATGGGATTAATTAATTTAAAGGTAGTAAGTACATTATGTGCGCTAGCGAATCCTGTCGTTCTTACAAGTAGGTCCATGGGATGTTTTGCTCATTACCAGGTAAGTTGGAGCACATAATAAAACCATGAGGTAGCAATAAACACCTTCAATCTTTTCTCTAAAGAACCCGTAAGTATATATGAAACGGAGAACAATCTAAAAAACATGTATTAGTCATCATAGTCCTACTCTTCTGCAGCAATGTGGGTAAAAACATGCCCAGAAAGAGATGTTTAATGAACTGCCATAGCCAGTACTCAGACATGCCAAGAAATAACTATTTGTCTCCATTTATTCACTCACAATACTCAGGAGCTGGGGAGGAATGATTATACACTATGCTCTGCCTTAGTAAAGGTAAATCCACAGCAGCACTTAAGCAATAAAATGGAAAGCTGGGTTATACACCAAAAGCAAGTTAAATTAAGAAAGCCATAGGGTAATTCATCACAAGAGACTGAAATTAAGACACACCCAACTGCAATATCAACCTGTGAAAGAAGAAATGGAATCTCACACACAAAGCTGTAGAATAAACTCTTTTTCCCCCTTTATTTCTAAGTTTCCTCAAATAGATTTCTAAGTTTCCCTCTTCCGCAATGTACTGACAAGACAACATGATCAGCAGTCATTTTATATCTTCCGATCTGCTGCAATCCAGAGCTATAGGAGTTGTATGGGGGCAGTAATATTTAATATCCACTGATATTCTCCAAAATTAGAAAACAGTATTTTGCCTTATATAAAGATGCAGAGAAATAAGAATGCACCATATCTAATTAAATTGAGGATTTATTAATAACAGTAACGCCATCAATAACCATAACTAACTTAGGGTGCTTATTAAGCATAAACACGAAACTAAACTGCCTTCTTGGATTACCTCATTCCAGTCCTGCAAAAACCTAATTAGCACGGTACTGATATTATCGCCATTATTTAAAAGGGGAAACCGAGGCACGGAGTAGTTAAACGGCTCGTCCAAAATCACACATCACGGCCATGCCAGAGCTGGAAATGGAACCCACCTGGGCGCCTCAAGAGACTGCCTCGAGTGAGCCCAGGTGGCTCACCAGTTGCCCACCTCCGCGCGCACGCGCACATGGCCCCACCGCCGCCACGGGCCGTTCTAGAGAGCGCGCCGTCGCGCACGCGCGTGCCCAAAGGGCCGCTTGCCGGGTCTGGGGGCTCCTGGGAGGTTCTAAAGGGCGGGGTCGAACCCTAGCGCCCATCGCCCCCTGGCGTAGGGCTGAGCCTCGGGGCTCCCTCCCCACCGCGCCGCCCTACTGTGCCACTAGACACCTGCCCTCCGTCGCTCGCCTTCCACCCGCTCCCCTGCCCCCCTTCCCGACTGACAGCGGGACCACCCACCCCGCGCTCGCCCCGAGGCGCGGCTCCGGGCGTGGGTACCTGGGCCAGCGCGACAGCGGCTTCTATGACCCTTGGGTTTTCGCAGAAATTCCTCAGTCCTGCACCTGACTGAGAAAGTGCGACTCACATAGCGTGCAAGAGGATTGGGAATCAAGGGGCCGGCGTTCCCCCAGCCTCCAGGCTCCAATCCTTGCTCTCCAAATTAATCACTTTCTCCCTCCCCACGCACACTCTCACTCAAAAGGGGGGGGGGAGGAGAGAGAGAGAGAGAGACAAAGAAGAAGAAGGGACCATCCGTGACTGGCATCTCTAGCTCCCCTGGCTCGGCTACCAAGAAGCCATGGCAACCACGCCCCCGGCCCGGCCTCTAGCCCCCCACAGTGTAACTCCTAAACCTCCCCGTTTTCTTGCGGTCCCCCCACGCCCCGAACCCTGCTGTCCACAGATCTCCGTTTTTCAAGCCGGCGGCATATACCGAACCCCAACCAGTACCTGGAATCCTCCCCTGAGAATAGAAGCAAGATAGGGGCGGGGTGCGGGAGAGAAAATAGCCCTACGACCCAAAGAAGGTCAGGCGCAGGGAGTAGTGCCACGCGGACTGACCCCAAACCCAGGCGGACCGCGGACCCCTACTGGAGAAAGGGCTGCACCCTCCAGGAGGGTCTGGAATGCTCGCCAGAGGGTCGGGAGCGGGTGGCGGATGAGAGGGGGGCTGGGGGAAAGACAGAGGGTTAACCTACCCGTAACCACGCAGAGAAAGTGGGAGCCGGAGGATTCGTGTAGCGGGTTCACTCTAACCGACCTACACCGAGCTGTGTTTGAATCCAGCCTCAGCCACCAGGGGGCGGGACTGGGAAAGGGGGCGTCTCTTCCCGGGTTAGGGCTCAGGGACTTCGGACTACCCCGCTTTAGGCAAGGATGGAGCCCTGATAGCGCACGATTTCCTATCCACTGTGACTTGACCCCTCCCAGCAGTAAACCTTAATCCTCCTTCCATCACGCCCAGAGTTGGCTAGCCCGCGAACGGCGAGAAGCCGTAGGGCTAGCAAAACATATGCAAATTAACTACCACCCAGACACACCTGAGCCGTCTCCGGCTTTAGGCTTTAGATTGTTCCGTACCTTCCCTCAGGGAAACTTCTCCCTCTAGCTGGCTTGCTGCGGGAGAGGGACGCGCGGTGTCCAGAAGCTCCGAGCGGAACCAAGGGAGTTTGTTGTCGGCCGCTTGCAGCCGATCCACACGCGGGTCTACGGGCTGAGATCCCGCCGGGCCCCTCCCGCCGCTGGCAGTGGCCGCGAGAACGCAGGACCTGTTCTGGCTTGCGCTGGGATCCACGCCCTCCGGGCACAGGCTGGCTAGCGCCTCTCCTCTCTTCCTCGGTTCTGCTCCGCCACCCCTCACCCACGCCGCTTATTTTCCCTCCCTTTGCACACTCCCTTTAGGACAGGGAGAGCTACAGGCTTAAGACTTTTGTTTCATCGTGAAAAGCAAGGGATGAAGCCAAAACTTCCCTCGTCATTTTCAACATCTATGGTCAAAAGAGGTAGGATCGTTATCCCTTTTATCTGCAAAAACGAATTAAAACAAAACAAAACAAAACAAAAAACCTTCCCCCTCCCGATGGTTACACTCAGTACATATTCCAGACACGGGTCGCCGGTCTGGTTTTCCTTCATTGCTGCATGCTGGAAGGGTGTGGTGCCATGTCCCTATTAAAAATATTCTCTTTGCTTTCCTTCCTTATTTATGGGTGTGATGCGGCTTGTTATTCAATTTACAAAAGATGCTACCACGATAATCTAACAAATGATTACATACATATGGGCACCTTTCACTGTTAAACATTTAAAAAAATTTTGTCTTAATACTTAGTCTAATTTCACCACATTGTTCCGTGAAGTTTTTCTCATTTATTCTTTATTAATTCACTATTATAGGGTAGAAGAAAGCCCTGTGTGCTTATTTCCACTGCAAAAGGTCATTTCTGATGCCTTGTAAATTTCACCAAAATTTTACTTTAGGAATGTAAATTTTACTTTAGGATTCCAAAACTAATTTGGGAAAATTACAGGCTTTTGCAGAATAAGTTATTTATGCACCCCTTTCATTTTTTTAATGCGATGATCATATTTTCTAAATTTTTTCACATAAAATCACTTAAAAAATTCTGTTGAATTTAAGTTCTCTTTGATAGTAAGAGAATCACTGACTTATTTTTTATTCCACTAAGGCAGTAAGACTGACTTTACAGTCTGGTTTTGTTCTCATCTTGTACATTGAACAATGAGGACATTTAGAGCCATGAGCTCCCCTCAGAGTTGGATACCACTATAGTAGCAGCTAGAGGGAAGACAGTTCAGAATTCTGCTTCAGAAACAATTGAATAAAGTGTTTTGAAAATGAATTAATGGACTTTTAAGCTTTAATAATTGCTAACCTTGGAGCCCTGATTCTGTCAGTTCATGTGTGGGCCCAATTCTTACTGACTGCATTGCAAATTGAAAATGCAAGTGAGGGCAGGATTTGTCCTGAGTTTCAATTGTACTACTAGAGTAATTTCTTTGCTTGAGGCATCATTATTCACAAGTCATATTTTCTAAAGTAGAAACAAAGATAGAAAATTGAATGAAATTCCAACAGGGAAAATACAGGAGAACATTTCCAAGGTCAAGGAGACACACTGAGTTGAACTCAGAAGTTGACCACCTTTTGGATAAACATTCTCTGACCAAAAAGGTCAAAACTCAATCCTGGCCAGACCAACAGAATATTCTTCAACATATAGCTCTTCTTTTCTTAGGATCATTATGAAAAGATAGATAGAAAGAGAGAGGGAGAGAGATCCTAATATTTATCAGTCATTGTTCAAGGGGTTAGGGTACAGGGGAAAACACAATGGACAAGGCTAGCTGCTTCTTTTTTAAGTCAAATATCCAAAAACATAATAAGAATACCAAGGCATAATACCTGAAACAAAAAGATGAAGGGTCAATTCTTAAATATGAGTTTTCTTGAAGGAAAATCACATACTTCTGAGTCTCTGACACTGCATGTAAGTGAGGAACTAATAGCCCAATAGCAAGCCCAGGGCTAACTAAGGACAGCCATTAAGTCTGTGTATATATACAATATACTCTACCCCAGGCAAGGGGAAAGTACAATAGGAAAAAGGGAAGAAAGGAAACAGAAAGGGAAGAGGCAAGACAAATGATTAACCAAAAAAGGGAAAAAGTATCTGAAAGAAAGTATGTTAGCCAGCTAAAAAAGTCTTTTTAAAGAAATGCATAATAGAAGCAACTTAAATGTCCACATCCAAAAAATACCGCATAGATGTTATCTCTAAGGATAGGTTCTTTTTGTTTTGTTTTGTTTTGTTTTGTTTTAATACATTTCCAAAGGCAGGCCACAAATGTAGGCTTTCCTGACCCAAAGAAGTTAAAACAGCTCACTGCTTCAGATTCCGGAAGGGCTGGAACCCGAGAGCAGAAGGCAGAGTGGACATTTGGTGAAGCTACCTTCTGCTGCTGCTTTGAAACTGTTGGCTCCCATCCTCCTGTCTGACACTTTGTTCAACAAACAATCCTAATCTATCAGGCATCACACAGTTGCATGTGAGTGCTAAAGAAAGACTAGATTTCTTGCAAGTCACATGGAAATTTGGTTGTATTAGCTTTGAAAGGTGTGAATTTATCTCTCACAACTGAGGAAGGCCATGTAAATAAAAATATGACTAACAAACCAGGAATGAAAGGGAAAAAGGAGGTCTTTGATGAATAGAAGCAGAAGGTGAGAGAGATAGGCCAGTCATCTGGAAAAAAAGAGAAAAGGTATTAAGAGCTGGGGTATTTTTCAGCTTTTACTACTGATTTACTGCCTATCCCCAGCTTGAACCATCATTTGGTAATATTCCCAGAGCCAGGACCATTGGAGGAGTATTGCCTTTTGGCAAAGCTGAGTAGCTAGTGATATGGCAATGTTCCTAGAAAAATTGTTTAGTGGAAGAGCTGCAGTTTTCAAAATGGCATTTCAGTCTAGCAGTTCTGATAGTCAGATCCACAGGGACTTCCTGGCCAACTACTGTCCTAAAGGAAGGCAGGATGTTTCAGTTGGGGGTAGGTCCTCAAAGGCAACCTTGCAAGTACAAAGCAGCTACGTTCAGCTTAGCTATTAAGAAAGCTAAAGATGATCATATTAATCCTGTGGAGTTACACTGACAGTGTTAATACTCCTTTAACTTGTCCTTTAATACAAGAACAAAAGGACATGTATCAAAAATCAAAGGGCAGGGGCGCCTGGGTGGCTCATTTGGTTAAGCGACTGCCTTTGGCTCAGGTCATGATCCCTGAGACCCGGGATTGAGTCCCACATCGGGCTCCCTGCTCGGCGGGAAGCCTGCTTCTACCTCTCTCACTGCCCCCTGCTTGTGTTCCCTCTCTGGCTGTGTTTCTCTCTGTCAAATAAATAAAATCTTTAAAAAAAAAACAAAAAACTGAAAGTGGGGCGCCTGGGTGGTTCAGTGGGTTAAAGCCTCTGCCTTCAGCTCAGGTCATGATCTCAGGGTCCTGGGATTGAGGCCCGCATTGGGCTCTCTGCACAGTAGGGAGCCTGCTCCCCCCTCTCTCTCTGCCTGCCTCTCTGCCTACTCGTGATCTCTCTATGTCAAATAAATAAATAAATAAATATTTTAAAAAAGCTGAAACAACTACATCTTGACTATGTGGCTAGGTGAGTGAAAAAATATTATAGCAAAATAGATCTGAACCCCAGGCTCAATCCCAGGACCGTGAGATCATGACCTGAGCTGAAACCAAGAGTTGGCAGCTTAACTGAGTCACCTTGGCACCCCAATACCATCTTTATTCACTATAGATTCCTAAGTAAGATTATTCCCTTTGGATAGGTTCCTTAATAAAAGAGATATGCATGACAAAAAGTCTTTCCTTCATGAGATAACCCATCTGACCGGTAGTAACTCTTTGAAACACTATGTCCAAAAGATTCCAACCCTGTATCTGAGTTCAGCTGGAAAAGACAAAGTGATTATTAATGATGTCTGTCAGAGATATTACACAAGAAATGTTTCTCATATGCTGGATATTTGCCATCCTTCTATTCTTAAAGTGTGGCATAAGTCTTGACAATGCATACAGCCTTTTTTTTTTTTTAATTACAATATGAGGTGAATTCTTTGGGAGCATATTTTTAGCAATTGTTTTTAAAAAGTCATGGAATAATTTGTCCTTTCCATGCAATGTTTAGGGGTCATAATTCATGCTTTCAGTTGACTTTTTCCTACAAAATAAATTGGCAGACGTGCATTTAAATCACAAATTAATTACTAATATGTGATATGCTATATTAACAACAAACCCAGATGTAACTGGGGCTCAAGGGGCAAGAGCACTTCATTCTGGGAATCCCAAACAGACCAGCTTTGGTCACTCACACTGACAAAATCCAAAGGCAGAGAGAGATGAGTGGTGGTGAAATAAGGAAGGGATTATTTTGGTGAAGTCAATACCAGAAAGACAGTGGCACAATGTCTTCAAGACCGTCTCCAAAGTGCTGAAAATACTTCTAGGTTTTTATCAGAAAAATGTAGATCAGTGGGTACTTGCAGGTGAGCAGTAAAGGTCAGGTCAATCACTGATCTCAGGGTCAGTCCTGTGGGGTCTTGCTCAGCACAGTCCTTATTGCATGAGGGGTAGTTTTGGTTCCCATCATGGGATACTTTCCCCACCTGATCTTTTTCCTCAGTTTAAAAGATTAGCTGGTAAGAACTTAATCTGTTAGAAAGTACAGACTAAGGTTAAAATGGAGGTAAAACCTCTTTCACAAACTCAACTATTTGTAGGCATCGCATTGGATTTATTTTCTTTCAGGGGGTAAAGGAGAATGATATTTTTTTTATTAGTGGTATTTTTTACCAATTTATTTTTTATGTTGTTTTTCAGAATATGATAAACAGACAAACCCAGTAAGGCATTTAAATTCCATATCACAATATAATAAGCCCACAGCAAGGGATCTGAATCTCCTGTTTGTATTGACAAGAACTATTTGCCTTCTCTTATAGGCATTAGTTCCTCTACCTTCGGCCAGTTCCTCACTCAGGTAGTTCTTTGGTGTTTTTTGTTTGTTTTTGTTTATTATTTCCCATGGATTAATCTAAGTTATTTATTTAAGTCATCTCCTGCCATAGGAAAGGAACAGAAGATCAGTACACTGGTCATCATTTGATACAAGTAAGGAAGGAGAGCTTAAGGTCCTATATACTTTTCTGGTATGTGTGTAGCATCAGGGTCCAAACTAGTGCTGTGGTCCCCGCTGGGGAGTTAGGTCCACGTTCTCTTTATTCCTCTTCATAGCCAGTGAGAAGCAGATTCACATTGAGAGTTATGGAATACAGTATGATTACCATCTTCCCAGGGAAATGATTGGAACCTGATGCAAAGATGAGGTAGGCAATGAACTTGGGTTTCTCCTACTCTCCATACTGTGACTTCAGGAAGACATTCAACATGCTCACTCCCACACCGGGTAGCACTAGGAAGTAGGTGAGGGCTTTCCATGTGCCAGGGGAGCACTTCTTGTGTGATGGCCACTTGATGTGGAGAGCCCTAGTTGTGTCCCAGACCAACCTAGTAGCCCAGAAACCCAGGACCCAGCTGCCACCACCTTTTTCCTCTTGGACCTCAGTCAGATAGTTTTTGGCAGCTCATAATAAAACATTTAAGGGCACGTCACCAGGCATGAATTTTACATAACACTTAGATGTCCATATATAGTGTTTCCTTTTAGGCAGTCCAAATTTATCAGCTCATATTCTGTTTCCTATAGCTCAGTACATCCATGCAAATATAAATATGAAACACATTTGAAAAATTTCTAACTTTTGCATATAGAAGTCATCTTAAAGCTTTCTTAAAATTAAGCAGATTTTAGTGTCTCAAATATGAATAAAAGAGAATTTAATGATGAAAATTTGAAATGTTCCGGGGTCCCTAAAATACTCTAATATAGTTATCTGAAGAACACATAAAGTAGTTAACAAGCATAAGGATTTGTAATTCTTTCCAAGGTAAAGTTGTAGACTTCTAGTAATGGTTTCTTTCAGAATTAACCCTCCTGCAGGTAAAAACTATAAAGTATAGACAAAATATAAAATATAACACCCAAAAGCACTGTGTCGTGACCCCAAACAGGCAGATGCTGGAGAGGGTAGATACTTGGAGAGGGAAACAACACTGGATGAATTTCCTGGTATACAAGTTGAAATTGAAGAATAGGACCCAATCTATCCGTGATATGTGGGTAGAACAGGAAAAGAAAAATTTCAGAGAACAGATTTTATACAACCAGACCAACTGAAAAATAAGAGGGGGAATCCCATAGAGGAGAGAGCCAGGGAGAGGAAGCCCTGCAGTCTCTGTTTTAAAGATTCTCAATCTTTGGCTGTCCTTTGATATATGTATTTAGAGGTCAGTCTCCAAACAGCTCTGCTGAGGTTCAAAAAAAACTGTACTGAGGGGCACCTGGGTGGCTCAGTTGGTTAAGCAACTGCCTTCGGCTCAGGTCATGGTTCTGGAGTCCTAGGATCGGGCCCCGCATCAGGCTCCCTACTCGGTGGGAAGCCTGCTTCTCCTTCTCTCACTCCCTCTGCTTGTGTTCCCTCTCTAGCTGTGTTTCTCTGTTGAATAAATCAATAAAATCTTTTAAAAAAATCTCAAAAAAAAAAACCCCCAATACGGAATTGAGATGTCAACCATCCACTACAAAGGAGACTGTAGTTTGGTCTTAGCTACATTTACTGCCTGCTAAGAAAAACAAAAATTAGTATTATTTGGAGAACATAACAGAATCCAGAATCTCTATAATGCCAAGAAAACTATCTGAGATGGCTCAACATATGATAAAATATACGTGATCCACACTCAAAAAGCCAGTGAAGATCAACCTGAGATGATCCATGCAAGGGACATAATGGATAAGGAATTTAAAACACAATTATAATTATGCACATGGAAATAAAATATTATTATCACAATGAATATAAAATTAGGATACTGAAGCAGAGGAATAGAATCTCTAAAAAAAAAAAAAAAGAACTGAATGGAAATTTTAGATTTGAAAGAAATACAAAATCAAAAGTAATTTTTAAAGTGTCAATTTCCTTAATAGTCGTTAGAGATGGCAGAGAAAACAGTCAGTGGATTTGAGGCTCCATCAATAGAAATTTTCCAGCATGAGAGAAAGAGAGGCAGAAAAATGAATACAGGCTCAAAATATTTAATATCTGTATAATTGGCATCTCAATAGAAGAGAGAGATGGGACATAAAAATATACATTTGAAAATAAATGCCAGAAAATTTACCAAATGTGGTGAAAGCCAGAAACTTAACAGATTCAAGGATCTCAGCAAACTTTCAGCAGGATAAATACAAAATGAGCCCCACCTAGGTGCACAATAATCAAGCTGTTAAAAAGTCAAAGATAAGAGGAAACCTGGAAAAGAAGACAGAGAGTAAAGCAGCACATTACATACATACATTTGAATAGCAGGTTTAAAGTGCTGAAAGAAAAAGGAACCAACCTAGAATTCCGGGTCCAGTGAAAATACTCTTCAAGTAGGAAGGCACAAAATAATCATAGTTCCAAATAAAAGAAACTAAAGAGGGTTATTGCTGTCAGAGCTGCACTATAAGAAATGATAAAAGTAGTTCTTAAAACCAAGGGGAAATGATACCAGATGACACTCAGATCTTTAGAAAGAATGAAAGAGCACTAGAAATGGGAAATAGGTTGGTAAATATAAAAAATTATTTTTCTTTCAATTTACTCAAAGTATGTAAGACTTTTTCAACCTAAAAGGCCTAGCTCTTGCATCCAGTAAAACTGACAATTGTCCTAATTCAATAGAAAATGACATTACCATATGCATGCAAATGTCAACTCATATATGAAGGTATGCTTTAATAATCTATTATTTCCTAAGTAAAATATAGCATCTCTTTCATTATGTCAGTTTCATCCAGTGTTTTATTATTAGGATAACTACAGAAGCCGGCAGAAATTTTGCAAAAGGATCAGCCCAATTAGATAAAAATGAGAATCCTCTTTTCAGATCTAAATTTTGCATCATTATCTCTCTAGGAAGAGATCATTAAATTATGATTTAGTCACAGGGCTCTTTACTGACTTGAATACAGAATAGTTAACCATTTGCATCTGAAAACAAAGTGGAAAAATATGGCTAATCCGCTTCATAATAAAAGAACTTAAAATTCATCTAAATTTGAATGAATTGCCTAAGAGGAAGTACAAAGCAACTCTCTGCCCAGCATAATATAGTATTTCTATTCTGCATGTCCAGAGGAAAACTGGTTTTGGTGAAAACAGCTAGGACTGATTAACTGAGAAATATCTTCAACACAATGTAATTAACAATAACTCTCCTTTATCAAACATGTTTTCTTCGCTTTATTCAATGAAAAATACACTTGAGGACAGCTCATTTTCGACCCTAAAAATGAGACTAATGCTTATATGAACACCAGAAACAATTACTATGAACCAAGAAAAGGTTCATCTTTCAGTATTTCATCCAATATCATATCTGTTCTTTAATGCAACAGCTGAATATCCTAAACAGAAAAAAGACATTTTTAATTTTTCATAATGATCTAACCAGAAATTGTAAAAGCAGAATGCACCTGCATTTTAGTGAGTTTTCAAGGCATTGACAAGGGTCAACAGTCCAGTTAAAAGAGAGAAGAAAACAGATTAAATAAGAGTGAATTTGTTTTGTAGTCCTCAACTTTTTTCTTTATGAAGTAAACATCTGGAGGATAGTATGCTTTTCAACATACACAAAAATACCACAAATCTAATGTACATCTAGAAAAAAGTTCCATTAAATGCTACTCAAGTAAAATGCAACTAAATTTTTTATAAACTGATACCATCTGACAGTCCTGTTTTGTCTTTAATTCACACAACCACTCCAAAATTTAGACATAGTGAAAAATCTAAATGTTCACCAAGATACTTAATGAAGCTTAGTAATAAGCGTTGATAAACTTAAAATGCTGTTAAAATAAATTTCATTTTGATAATAAATTAATGTATTTACTGGAATAAAATGCAAAGGTTTCCTAACTAATTTTTCCTCAACTGATTTAAATATCAAAATCTGGTGCCAGCTTTTGAAGGTGATAGCTGGCAATTAACTTCTCTAAAAGTTTGTGAATAAAGCAAGGCATATGTTCCACACTTGACAAATTACACACATCCATTATAAGATCTAGAAAAGAAAGGCATTCCCATGCCAACCTTCAAACCCTCAAGAAGAATTTATTCAAGCTATAACTCCACACCGATGACAGAGGAAACCAACATAAAACGGAGACTTTACCAAAGGGATTGTTTATAGAAGGGTCAGAAGAGGTTTTCCTGTAAAAGGTTGTAGAAGCCCAACTGTTTTGTTCTATTTTATACTTACTGTAATAAACTCCTACCCTTTAAGTTATAGAGTTTTCTCACCATCATGTGATCTAAGATGTAAGGTGAACCAGCCCTTTGTTAGAATTATCTCAAAGAAGGAAAATGCAATATGTTCTCTGAAATAGTGACTGTGGTTTTGTTCATACCCTTGGCCTCCTTGGGAACTGGTAGTTAAATGGAATTCTACTCGTGGAGAACATCACCAATTTTGGACTTAACTACTGTCAGTAGGTGTAATCTTGTATATTTGTTGAAGATGGATGACTTTGTTTTTCCTCTTGATTCCCAAGAGATTGAACTTCAGCAAAAGGATACAGAAAGTGTTATTAAACTATGGTGTATATTAAAGTAAGAAAAGTGCATAATAAAGTAAGAAAAATAACAAGACTAAAACATGAGCAAGCATTGCTTCCCCAAATAAACACATGTAATGGAGAGAAAGAAAAAGGAAAAAAAAATCACATAGTGCATACTAAAGAAGGCTTCATCCAGAAAATAAATTTTTATACTTTATTTCACATTCCCTTAGAAATAAATAGCCCTGTCAATAAAAATCTGTGGTATTCTGGGGTCAAAGTGGTGAACGGAAAAAGATGGTTAAGAGTTTAAAAGGGAATTGGAAAATATACGTACACATGCAGTTGACAGCCAGATGAATTTTGTGAACCTCAAAGCTTACACGCATTTCCTGGACCCTGCAAGTGAAGAATCAGATGGAATTGTATTAATGATACCACTGTTCACATAAATTATCTTAGGATAAGGGTTAGCTCTGATGTCACCTGAATCAGCATTTAATACATACATACATATGAATATACATACAGAATCTGCATATGATCAACATGGCGCCTCTCCTTGAACCAATATAATTAATTTTCCAATATTTAGAATAAATGGAACTTTAGTGTTGCCCTCAATGATGAAAGCAGTAAGACTGAGAATAGCAAAGACCATCTTGAATACCATAAGGAAGCAATATTTCCTTTCTATAGCTAAAGTTAGAATGATTCAATGCCTTCATAACACCCTAATTCTTACCAGAGTGGAATCCAGTGGAGATTTTCAGTATGGGCCATAAGAGGGATCACTTTCATCTCAAATGTAGTTCTGATAACAGTACTGCTTGCAGGATACTCAGAAAATGAATAGAAGGGCAACATCCTGCTGTGAGGAAAGCACAGGAGGCAGGATCCTTCCACTCTGCCAGGCCATTGCCAAGCTTTCAAAGACAAAGAGATCTTTCCTATTACTGGCACATACAACTCATACCAGTAAAATGCAACCCCTAAGTCTGACTTGTTGTCCCTCATGCATCAATGCAGCTAGAGTCCAGTTCTTGGAAATAGCCATTTCATTAAGGCCCAGTGTAAATGTGGACTTGGCTTAGTGACTAGCTAAGTTATGAAACAAATATTTATTCTGAGAGGTAAATAATTTTAAATACCTTCTTGGCCCTTATCAATATAGTATTTGATCAAAACAGCAAAACCACCCAAGTAGAGCCAAATAAGATATTTTCATTTAAATTAAATTATTTATTCTCACAATGGAAAACATAGTAGTATGTTCATATATCAGCAGAATCCAGGAGAATAATCAAGTTCTTAATCATCATGAAGACCGTATCTCATAATCTTAATCAGTTGATTTTATACTTTAATTTTACAGTAGTAGAGATGACTTGGCTGATATCTAAAGTCTCATTGTCTTCAGATAAAACAGCACATGATTTTAAATTAGTCTTAATTTAATGGTACAGAATGCCATGGAGTAAAGTGACAACATGAATACATCTTCATAAAATGAAGTGATCCAGAAATGCCTAAATCATTTGCTTTGATCAGGAAAGTTATATTTCAATGAATGATCAAGTATTTGCTGAATATTTATTATATACCAAAAATAAGAACCCTGAAATAAGACAGAGTTCATTCTTATTCCACTTAGGACAAAGCAATATATAAAGAGGAAAAATTATATAATTGGCCTTAATAGAGGTCAGGTTAGACATGGATACAGGGATAAGGGGATCATTATGACACTTCAAGTTGTTTTAAACACTGATTGAAAAAAAATAATAAAACACTGATTACTTCATATTACTCATTTCTTTTTTCAGAAAGCTAAAATGTCTCCACATTGTGCACAGGAGGAACGCCACATATCTAAGCTTATTATTAGAGGCCATTACCTACCAGATTCAGTCTTACCAGCAACACTCAAAAACATGAAGCTTTGTTTGCACTGGCCTATTCAATAGGCTGGCTCTGGAAAAGCGCAGTTTCCCTAAATCATTGTAACTCTAGATGACTCAGACCAATTTCCCTGAATCACCACAACTCTAGATGACTCATCTTGGCTCTAAACATGCGAAGCCTTGTTGCAGCAATTTTCCTTTTGGTTTTTATTAATAACAATAGTTATAATAATAAACTCTAACATTTATTAAAGGTTTATTATATCTTTTGCTTGCATGTACCACCACTTACTTTATACTCACAGAGCATCTATCAAGTGGGTACTATTACCATCCACATTTTACACACAAGAAGATGAGTCAGAGAGAGATTGAGTAAATTGTCTTAAGTTACAGGAAGTTATGGATTCAAGATTTTAGCATTAGACAGTTTGATTCCATTGCATATACACATGATTATTGTCCTAGTGTCCCCTAAGAGAGCATACATTTTATTTATTTTTTATTTTTTTGAGAGCATACATTTTAAAAAGCTAGGAGGGGATTGGTATTTTGTGTATACCTCAGAACAAAGACCAAAAACTACTTGGTGCTGTAGTAGGGCCTTCATGATTTTTGAATAAATGCATGGATAGACAAATGGAAGAAGAAATGGAGAGACATTGGGGGCACAAATGAAGTCAAGGGTAAAATCTGAGATTTTCCTAAAGGATCTGGGAAGAGAGGATACTTTGAAAAAAGGGCAGAATTTGAGAACTGAGTAAATATGAGAGAAGAAGAAGCCAGAGAGTAGAAAATGACTTAATATGTGAAACCTGGGAAGCTGAAGCAACGGTGACTAGTAAGAAACAGGAGTCACGTTCCAGACCATGTCATGGGTTTGGACATCCTGTGATATGCTGAGATACACTCGTGAAAATATCAGATTCACAAAGCTGCAAATGTGGAATTTTAAAGCACTGAAATTAAGGATTTGTTTTATACTGCTCTGGGGGTTGCGGAGAGCTGCTGCTACGAAAGGACCTTCAAGGTTATGAATGTGGGGAGACAAGGGATAGGAATAAGAGACACCTACCATCACATTTTAGGAGTCAGAGGAAGAAAACTATCAAATTATATGAAGAGTAAAGTATCAAAAAGTAAGAGATAAACAGAAAAGTACAAGGCCATGAACTTTATAGCAGAAAAATATGTGAGGGAAATGATGTTTAATATCAAATAAATAAAAGGCTTTAGGAACACCATTTCCAAAAAAAGGGTAATTATGGTTTTAGAAATCATACTGCACTATAGATGGGGTTATTGAAGGAAAGTAACATGTTAATCAATAGTTTTTAAGCTCTTACCAGGTACCAGTGAATTTAGTAGTCTATATGGATTAAGCCATTGAATCTACACAGAAAACAAAACAAAAACCAAAACCCTGTGTTTGATATGTGATTATTCCAACTTTAAGAATGAAGGAACCAGGCCTCTAGGAGGCAAAGTGAAATGCTGAGGCATATGGCTAGAGAGTAAAAGATCAGGGACTAGAAACTGCATCTGATTCACACATCTTCGGCATACGATTTGGCAGATCTGAAAAATGTACTGGGAGAGACAGCAATACCCCCAGATGGCATCTGCGATTTGGAGGAGATAGGCCAATAGAGATGGGCAAAGTGAAGATGATAGCTAAAAACAAGAGTGAACGTGAGATTCTTTGGGAGTTAAGAAATAGTGAAATCAAAAAAGAATAGTCCTGGGACAACTGGGTGCCTCAGTCAGTTAAGCATATGCTTTTGGTTCAGATCACGATCCCAGGGTCCTGGGATCAAGTCCTGTGTTGGGCTCATTGCTCAGCAGGGAGCTTGCTTCCCTCTCTGCCTGCTGCTCCCCCTGCTTGTGCACTCGCTCACTCTTTTTCTCTCTGACAAATAATCCCCCCAAAAAATAACCCTTTCTCTGTCACTTTCTCTACTTTCATAACCAATTCAAGTACTTAACTTTGTTATGGAGGCCACATTTTTCAAGGGGTATCTTTACTCTAATCACTGTACAGGTGATACTCCATAAGCTTTGCCCAGGTAAATAAAAGCACAGCAAAACCCATTTGGATTTTATTGCTGGGCAGTCGAGTAGGCAATCTGCCTATATACAATTAGCTAAGTCTAAGACTGCGATTCTTACAAATGACAGATTACCTAATCTGTTGTATGAGGAGTTCGCAAACCATGGCCTCCAGGCCAAATCTGGTCTACTACTTATTTTATAAATAACTTTTTTGGGGGAACAGAGTCATGTACATTCATTTACATGTTTTCTATGCCTGCTTTAATACTACAGTGACAGATTTAAGTAGTTTCAACAGAAACTATACGGTATTCAGGGCCTGAAATATTTGCTATCTGGCTTCAAACAGAAAAAAATTTCTCAACTCCTGCCCTGGAGTTTTGAGGTTGCCAGCAAATATTTATATTGTTAAGAGTAAATCCCCAAGTCCAGATGGTCTTCTGAATTACTCTGACAGAAATGTATCCTCTATCAAATTAGCTATGCTTTCCCTCTCCCCATTATATGTAACTCTGCAAACTAAAAGTTTAGTAGGCCTTGAGACAGAGACTACTGGAAGGAAAGAAGAAAACAAGGCTGTTAGAGGGAAGGGGCTACAATCTCTGAATTTACTCTTAAAGACAAGAAATCCAACCTGGAATACTTACAGTGATTTTATGTGAACAAGGCATAGAGTTTTATTCTGTGGAGCTATTGGGAGAAGACAGTTTTGTTATATTACCTAGTATTAATTACTCTGACTAATTCTCTCTTTACCATAAGCATTCTTCTCAAATAAAATGATAGCATTATATTTTAACCATTATAACCATCAGATCATAAGATGATAGTCATTCAATATCTTAATATATAAAGCATGAGTCATGTTCAGATGCTTCTGCTTATAGTAAGTATCTACATCTATCTAAATATACTCCACAACCATTTTCTGTTTCTGTGAGCAATGTTGTATTACTTTGCTAAGGCTGTTGTATCAAAACAACACAGACTGGGTGGCTTAAACAAGAGAATTTTGTTGTCTCACAGCACGGGAGGCTGGGAGTCCTAAATCAATGTGTTGAGAGCTTTCTTTCTTTCTTTCTTTCTTTCTTTCTTTCTTTCTTTCTTTCTTTCTTTCTTTCTTTCTTTTATTTTCTCTCTCTCTCTCTCTCTCCCTCCCTCTCTTTCTTTCTTTCTTACCTTCTTTCTTTCTTTTTAGATTTTATTTATTTATTTGACAGAGAGAAACACAGCCAGAGAGGGAATACAAACAGGGGGAGTGAGAGAGGGAGAAGCAGGCTTCCTGCTGGGCAGGGAGCCCAATGTGGGGCTCGATTCCGGGACTCCAGAATCATGACCTGAGCCAAAGGCAGACGCTTATGACTGAGCCACCCAGGCGCCCCAGAGAGCTTGATTTCTTCTGTAGCCATGCTCCTTAGTTTGCAGACAGCCGCCTTCCTGTTGGACTCACACATGATCTTTCTTCTGTGCGTGTGCATTCCTGGCATCTCTGTGTGCCCAACTTTCCTTTTCTTATAAGGACACTAGTCAAGGGGCACCAGGGCAGCTCAGTGGGTTAAGCCTCTGCCTTCAGCTCAGGTCATGATCTCAGGATTCTGGGATCCGGCTCTCTGCTCAGCAGGGAGCTTTCTTCATCTCTCTCTCTGCCTGCCACTCTGCCTACCTGTGATCTATCAAATAAATAAATAAAATCTAAAAAAAAAAAAAAAAAGAACGACACTAGTCAAATTGGATGGGGGCCCACTATAGTGGCCTCATTTTAACCTAATGACCTCTTTGAAGGCTCCACTTCCAGTTATAGTCACATTCTGTAGTACTGGGGTTAAAGCTTCAAAATATGAATTAAGCCCATAACCAGCAGCAGGAATCATCCAGTCTTTGACCCTTGATACTTTCCTTTGCATTGCCTCACATATTTGCCAAGTCTGATTATATATATTCCAGAATTATCTTTCATTTTGACCTCTTCATCCCTACTTCTACCGCCATGCAGACTGTGACCTCATCTTTGAGGGTGGACTTTACTAAATGTCTTTTAAACTGTCCTCCTGTAACTACTTCTCCTCATCTCCAATCCATCCCACCAACTTTTTGAAAATCAGTAAAGTCTTTCAACTGTCCTATAAAAGAAAGATCATGCCTTTATGCCTGTCTTTCAAGAGCCTAGAAGATTCTGTTTTAAACTTATGTTTCTATCCTAATACTTGCTTTCATTCAAATTTCACCACGTTTAGTCCCCCAAATCACATCTGGTTTCCCTAATACTCAGCATTTAGTTTCTCCATTCACTGCTTCTGGAACACCTGTGCTGTCATATTGATTAATCTTCAGTCAGTGTACCTTTTAACTCTCCACTGTAATGCTTCTGATCTCCCAAGGTGTTCCATAGAAATTCCTGTCTGAACTTCCACAGCAGCTGAGGTTTCATTTATACTAGTTGTATTCTATTTCATATTGTCATGATTGTAATAATTCTTATGTTAGGTACTATGCGAAATGCTTGACATATGTTACCTCATTTATTCTCTAAATTCATCCTTAATACCTACAAATACTTACCTCATTTTACAGATGCAAAACAAACAAACAAAAAACTTACAGAGTTGCATATCTTCCTCAAAGTCAACAGCTAAAAAGTGAAAACACACACTTGATTCTGAGTCTGTCTGCTGATTCGAAGGATTTTAAACCCACAGTACATAACCTCTGCAGAGTTGCATGTAAATTTGTCTCTCTGTGAACATCCCACTTATGGACTTCATGGAGGTAGTCAAAGCCATTCCATAAAACAGAAGCACGTCCGTTCTGCCAATTATCAGCAGATAGCAAGCACTCCAGTTTCACCGTAGTCTCTGCATGTTGTCAGCATCCGGCTCATCTTCAATCGATGACATGTTTCTGTCCCCTTTGTAACCCACACGGTGTCTACTACCTATAGTGTGTGTTGCATATGCATATACTACACAAAATGATGCACAAATCAAATGGAGAAATGGTGACTATTTTATTGAAGACTAATATGCTCATATATTAAGATGAATAGCTATTTACTGAAAAAAGAAAAATCAGCCAAAATTAAAGTTTGTGTGATATTTTTCACTATATATATAATATGTATTATATAATTACATATAGTGAAAAATTATCATATATTCTATATATGCATTCCACTCTTAATCATTTTTCTCCTCTTGCATAGGATATCAGACACATATGACTATCATAGTGTGTTTTGCTTTTTTTAAAGTACTATAGCCACCAATTATACAAATTACCTATTCATGTTTGTTTGACTATATATGTGCATAGAGTACACACATATATGTGTATATATATGTGCACACATATAAATGCATATATATAAAATTAGAAACTATATATACATAAAATTAGGTATTTGAAGTTATCTAAACTAAATGTCTAAAGCATTATACATTTATTTATTCATTCAAAAAAAATCCTGGCCAGGAATGCCTAGGTGGTTCAGATGGTTTAAGCCTCTGCCTTTGGCTCAGGTCATGACCCCAGGATCTGAGATTGAGCCCCATGTCAGGCTCCCAGCTCAACAGGGAGTCTGCTTCTCCCTCTCCCTCTGCCTCTCCCCCTGCATGAGCTCTCTCTGTATCTCTCCCAAATGAGTAATAAAAATAGAAATAAAATAAAATAAAATAAAATCCTGGTCATTTAACACCATGATTTAAACTGTATCTATACCAGGTAAAGTAAATAACAGAGGTAGTCATCTCAATAATTCATACTAAATTTTAGCACACAATATTCAAATAGTTTTCCTCTCTAAATGGTCCTGTTAATTGTACTCTGAACTTCACTTGTGTAGAAATAGCATTATTTCTAAATCAATATTACTGTTAAGTCTGGATCATTAATTAGTAATACATTTTCTGAGTTCAGTGGAAAATTACACAGTAAGGTAGTGACCATGTGCTTAAGGGGTTGGCTCTGTTGAAAGACTAATTTTATGATCAATGCAGTAACAAAAAAAATCCAAATGGTTATCCAAATTGATTTAGTTGAAGCAGCAAAATTAGATCTGCATAAATACAGTTGAATCTTACTTTTTCCATGGAGATCTTAACAAGTTAATAAGAGCTAAAGACTCCACCCATAAAACTTCTTCTCGGGTATATTCTGGGCAGTCTATAGAAGGAAAATTAGTCTCTGGGCCCAAAGAGAAAATCCTTACATTTCTAATGAGCTGTCTTAGTTTGACAAAAATGCATGTGGGCAAAGATGTATGGGGCTGTTGTGGTAAGTTCTTCAAAATGAAGAAATGCTTACAGTGCATTTAGAAAGCATGTTGGTGAAAGGCAAATGAGACCTAAATTTAGCTTGAATGGTGGCGAAGTGGATAAAGAGTGATTATGGCTGTTTGTTTTGATGAGGTTAGTAGCTTGGATCATGACCTCTCCAGAAAAATAAGATAGAGTGTTCTAATGGATTTTTCTTAATCTAATGTAGAAATGACATTGAATGATGGTTCTTAATTAGCATCCTCCTCTTCACCTGCGTTTGGCGTGACACCCCCACATTTGCCTTTATAGTCTGAGTAATGCAAAAGGCAAGCTCCTTCACTGCATTGAGGACACGAGAATGACAAAGTTAAATTGGTTCTGTGCAAATGAAGAAAGAGATGTTGCTTCCAATTTTCCATGTGTAATTCAAATTTGTATTAAAAGGTAATAAGAATGCTAGGCAATGAACACAACATAACACATCTAATTTCTTCACAAAATTAAATTATTTACTCTTGAATCTATTACCCATCAGAAATATAACATTAAGAAACACAGAACAGAAAATTCATGGTGGTGAATGTGGATCATATTCAAAGGCAGTAACAGCCCCCAAGAGTCTATGCATATTAGCTCATCTTACACTTAATGATGTAAGGAAAGGTGCAGATTTATTTTCCTCTTATTCCTTAAAGAAACAGCTTGTTGTTAAAGATTCCCCTTATGAAACAAGAAAAAAATAACAGATACAAGATGAAAAGAAAATAAAATTTTGACAATCCTTTCTCAATTAACCTAGTATCTCTTTCTTGACCTTTGGTTAACATTGTCTCTTACTCTGAAGAGTTTAAGTTACTTCCAAGATTTTTCTAGAGGAAATCTACTAAAAATCTCAGAAAGATACAGATTGTTTGATGGTGGTAGTTGAAGGGGAGGGGTGTGGGGGCTTGCTGCTCTGACCCATGTTTTAAGATAACCTCATACCTGGAATTGAATTCGACATTCAAAATCCATTCCAATTCCTTATCTTTAAAACCACCTAGAGCTGGTAATTCGGAAAAGCTGGATGGATAAATGGAAAACCAGATTCTGATTTCCTCAGGAGAATCAGCTTATAAATCCCTGCTGGATCATGGAAATTAAGAATTTCTTCAAACCAACCTTTCCTTTTGCCCTAGGATAACCTGATCAAATTTCTTGGCTTCATTTTCTCTATTGGGCTAGCAGCAATGTGAAACTGCAGAGGCCTTGTCAGATCTAAAGCCAATTTCAAAGGAAAGCCAATTCCTTGGGGGAAAGGTGGCCACGCAAAGGCAAGATTGTGCTAATAGTTAAATCCTGTCTTCAAATGCCACCAACTGTCTTAAGAGAAAATGATATAGTGCAAGAGAAAAAGGAAGAGAAGCAACCCGAAGAAAAAGACAGAAATGAATAAGAACAGCATAAAAAGGAGACAGAGGGGGAATCAGGGGAAGAAAGCGGTGAAAAACAAAAGCTCCTGCATCTTTTGGGAAATATGCTAGCCGCCATCCACAAGCTAAATGCAGACTAGTTTTTCACAAATAATTGGAAACATTGTTCATGCTGATTTGTGAGTATGTGAAAGAATTAATTCAAGGTGATATTTCATACCACCTTTCAAATGATTCTAGTCACATGCATACACACACACACACACACACACACACACACACACACAATAAGATTCACCAGGAAAAAGTAGCCCTTTATATACTTCATATGTCAATTTATAATACTTTTTAAAAAGATTTTGTTTATTTATATATCAGAGAGAGAGAGAGAGAGAGAGAGAGAGAGAGAGAGCGAGCCCATAAGCTGGGGGAGCTGCAGGCAGAGGGAAAGGCAGGCTTCTTGCTCAGCAGGGAACCAGATGCGGGACCCGATCCCAGGATACTGGGATCACAACCAAAGGCAGATGCTTAACTGACTGAGCCATCCAGGCATCCCTACAACACTAACTTTGAAATCATTTGTAATTCTGGGGAAAAATTAGCTGATAGGTTCTGAGAAGTATTAGCTTTTTTACAGTATTGGCTATTACAAATTACAATGTAGCAGATGATTATTATAGCAGATTACAGACTAAGGCCAAGTATTATATAAAGAACTGTCTGGTGAAAAATTTTTTGGCATTACATGAATATGTATGAATAAAATATTATTGAGAAAAGGTACAAAATAGAAATATTCTTATTTAAAGATCTTTATCTGGTAAAATTAGCTTTGAAATAAAGGTATATGAATGCTAATAAAAATATGGGCATTGTTAACATGGAAATTACACAATGGTAAATCATCTGTTTTTACCATGAGTGGTCATAAATCCAATTAAATGCAAATTAAAATATAGTAACATTCATGTAGAAGTTATTAAGAAAATTGTTGATTTAGGAAACTTCTGAACATAGCTTGAGTTAAATTAATTATGAAATTTCCAAGTAACCAATGGAAAAATGAAGGTTTACTTTTGGTTGTTGAATGACCCAAGTTATGCAATATACAGAAGACATAAATCACCACTTTATGCCTCAGACCACTTACTTCCTCATGCTTAGACTAGGACTAGGGATACTGAATGAAGCTTGCAATTCTTTTTTTTTTTTTTCCTTAAGTAGACTCCATGCCCACTGTGGGGCTTGAATTCACAATCCCATGATCCTGAGATCAAGTCACACATGCTATGGACTGAGCCAGCCACGTGCCCCAAGATTTATAATTCTTTATTTCTATAAGTGCCATGTTTTGTTTTGTTTTATTTTGTTTTGTTTTAAGGAGGTTGTTTTCTTTGTTTACACTGAATGAGAACATCCGGAATATCAAGTCATGATAATAGGAAGATTAGATCTTCATTGGTCATTCTGGGACTCCTAATTAGGTGGAATGATGGTAATGATCCTAAATTTTCATCTATTTCAGCATCTTTTCCATTCTTAATTCATTATGGCTGTGCAGAGAGTCAAATACTTAACTGAAGAGATTATTTGGATAATACAGGCAGAAGATACCTTGCATTTATGCTTGTGTGTGTGTGTGTATGTGAAAGAGAGAGATCCAGTCTTTAATATCAAGTTTGTCTTTCAAATTAATCAAATTTGCCAGAAAATTGCTCATTTGATGGCTATGTGGTTTAGTGGAAAGATCATTTAATATCCTTTTGATGACAATGAGAAAACACAAAGCTCACACTATTTCTTTGTTAAAGGAAATTTATTGGCTCATTTATTTTGGAATTTCAATAGACTATCTTGGTATTCAGGCATGGTTGGCTCTATGGACTAAAGCAGTAAGCTTTAGCCACTATCTCTTTCTTCATCCATAATAATTTATTTTGCTTGGCTTTACTTTTTTGTTCAGACATTCCCTATGTGATGAGCAAGATGGCCTCTGAAGCTACAGGTACATAACCTACCATCTTCACAGTCCTGGATAAAGGTGATACCAATAGTAATAACAACAGTAATAATAGCTAGTATTTAGCTATATTTCCTGAAAATTTGCTTTATGCCAAGACATTTTTAAGTTGTTTAATATTCACTCCTAATCAAAAGAATGTTATGAAGAGGTGTACTATTATTCATATTTTACAGATAAGGGAAGAAAAAGTATTTTTTGCTAAGTCCATTAGAAAATTTGGGAAATCTCTAACTGACCTGGTTTTCCTAATGTCCTGGCACAATTTATATGAAAGGCATATTTCATATGACAGGCCTAACCCTATGACCAGGGAAAACGTAATATTCTTGAAAGAGGAAAATGTACTAAAACTACCAATCTTTTACAGGTTAACAACTGAATTACATCATGATCCACATCTAAATTTCAATGGCTAAACCTGAATTCAATAAATCATTAACTATCATAACTAAGACATTGCTAGGAAGACATAAAAAATTAGGAATATAATTCGTATTCTAGATTTAAGGAGTTAAAAAGAAAATTGTTGATTTAGTAAAAAATGCAGAATTATAAGAAAATCGGTAGAAGCAAAGGGAAAATGAAGAGTAATAACGTTGAGATTGCATGCAAAAGAAAAAAATAACAATGAAACAATTATAGTAGCCAATTTTATTGAGATCCTATTATGTGCAGCACACAATTAACCAAACTAGCAGATACTTATATTTCATACACTGTCCAGAAGAAAAAACTGAAGCTGAGTTACAATATGTAACCTCTATATGGTAACATAGTTACAAAATTATTGAGCCTGGATTCAATCTAGGACATCAGACTCTATGATGCTCTCTCACTGATGGCTGTAATTCCTGAATAACATAGGACATAGATAAATTTATTTAATTTCATTCAGAAAAAATATATATACCTTGACCTATTAAGATTCTTTATATCTTATATACTTAAATAATTTAATATTGTCCTACAAATTTGTAATTTGTAATTCCAATTCCAGAAAATGTCCTCTGTAAATCTACCTTACATTCAAAACATAAGCCCCAAACAACATTAGTTATAAATAAAATTAATGAACACATAATGAAATCCTGGTGATATATTGCAGTCCAGTGTGAAATACAATCCTGGAAAGTACCATTATATATCAAAATAAAGATACATCTTGCTAAGTTGGTAGGAATGATATGTTAATATTGTTTCAAATATTTATATTATTTCAAAGTTAAAGACCAAAATGTCTACGTTCAGATTGTGGCACACTTCCTCTAGTGTCAAATAAAATGTTAAGAACCATACTTTGAATGTTCAAAAAGCTATCTTATAGTTTATCACTGCAGAGTTCATTTGGTATCAGTTAGTACTTTTTCTTTGTGAGGTTGGAGCTGGGAAAGATTCAAGGTCATGTCACTTGGCAAGTAAGAACTTGGAAACGGAGTACCCCATGCAGTGAACTTCAAGAGTAAGTTGTAGTTCAAATTCAAAGACTGAATGGTCTGCTGTGTTAGCACACTATTCCAGAGTATACTTTATAATACTTGAGGATTTTATAAGTTTAAAAAATTATACCTTTAAATTTTGCTTTTAGGTTAAGTGAAACTGTCTCTGTCTTTGCATAGGAAGAAGTCAAAATTGACTTTATTTTTTCTTATATATTTTTATTTAAAAATTTTTTTAAAGATTTTATTTATTTATTTGACAGAGAGAGAGAGATCACAAGTAGGCAGAGAGGCAGGCAAAGAGAGAGGAGGAAGTAGGCTCCTTGCTGAGCAGAGAGTCCGATGTGGGCCTTGATCCCAGGACCCTGAGATCATGACCTGAGCTGAAGGCAGGGGCTTTAACCCACTGAGCCACCCAGGCGCCCTAATTTTTTTTTTTTTAAGTAGGCTTCATGCCCAGTATGGAGCCCAGTGTGGGACTTGAACTCATGACCTAGAGATCAAGACCCAAACTGAGATCAAGAGTGAGACTCTTAACCAACTGAGCCACCCAGGCGCCCCAATAATGGACTTTAGTATTAACAATATTTTATTTTATTATTTTACTTTTTAGATTTTGGCATTTCCCTTCGCAAGCGAGGGAACAGAATCAGACTATGGCACTCTAGTCCTCTAGGAATCCAGGCAAACTCTTACAATCTCTAGCAGAATGGCATCGCGATACCAGGTGTTAACGGTGAGTTTATAATCTCTAAATAACAATTTATCTACATTTTTTTCCTCTAGGAAACATCTGGAAATTCAGTCCTTAAAGGCATGATATACAGAGCATCTTGTTCTACAAAGACAAAAATGACCCAACTTATATGCTGGCCCATTTACTGGTGGTCCAAATCAAAGCTGACCAATGATTGGTGAACTGAGGAAGTATTTTCTTGTTGGAAACCTGCTCTGAGGTTTTAAAAAAGTCCTGGCTGTTGTTAATAAGAAAGCAAGTAAAAATATTACGAAGGGACCCACATGGGTACTGGATTTTGCCAAGGTTTTCCCCTAGAATACAAAGTTAGAGATCAGTGAAGCGGTAAGATACTTAGATATTTTCAAAATAAATTACCAATAATAAAATAAAATACCAATAATTTGGCATACTGAATTCTACCATTTGCCACCAGAATGAACTGACAATGAGGACTATTTAAAAGAAATGCTCAGGCGCCTGGGTGGCTCAATGGATTGAAGCCTCTGCCTTCGGCTCAGGTCATGATCTCAGAGTTCTGGGATCGAGGCCCACGTCAAGCTCTCTGCTTGGCAGGGAACCTGTTTCCTCCTCTCGCTCTGCCTGCCTCTTTGCCTACCTGTGATCTCTCTCTCTGTCAAATAAATAAATAAAATCTTTAAAAAAATAAATAAATAAACATAAAAGAAATGCTCAACTATAAAAAAAGATGATAGCAATAACACTTTCCACTACTGAATAACCTCCGGCTTTCCCATACCATTAACACTGCTACTCTTGCAAGATACATATGCATTCAGACAAACTTTTCAGCTGTTGCCAGGGCTAGGAGATGAAAAAAAGGGCATGTCCTTATTAGTTAATTTGTGACTCTAAGCTCAATGGGGATGAACACATAAAATCTGGCCATTCTTCTGTTCAACACCTGCAAACTACAGAATTCCTTAGCCCTTTGCTCCAGTTTCTGCTCGGTAGCTTAAAGCGGGGCTCAGTCCCATCTGGCGCTCATTCCCATCTGTGACTCAGCTCCTCAGGGTTGAGGGTGGGGGCTAGTCATCAAAATCTAGAATGCCATCAGTAGGAGTAACTCCAATAGCCTTTGGATGCATAGCAAGGAGATGCGCAGGTGGTAAAATTCTGGCAGGAACACCACGCCACCGATGATCAGGACCCAATGGCTCAGTCTGCCCTTTGTTGATACAGCCAGCAGGAGAGAGCCTATGATAAAAAAGGTACCCACAAAAAACAGCACTGTAGCAAGTGCAGTGGCCTCACATGGGATCTTAGGAGGGTTTTTTCTTAAACTCATGGTCAGTGTAGGCATATCGGCGCTGGAGAGCCTTGAGTATTTCACTTTACTGCTGGGGATTCTGGAAACCAGGCTGGAAAGACACAGCATCATAAGACGTGGACGCAGCTATAATCTGAGCACCCACACCAGGTCACCCCCACACCACCGGCTCGTGCACGGCTGGGAGCAGAGGCGCTGGAGGCTCATGGCACGTCCCACTTAACTGCCATCCCACCCACTAGTATTATCAATATTTTAAAGATCATTTTAAATTTGCCTACTTGCATTAGGTACATTGATACCTAAAGTATCCTCTGTATCTAGTACTGTGATATTTTGCCTAAGATCTGAAACCAAAAACATTGTCATAAAGACACTAGGAAGCACACATATGCCAAAAGTTCCTGAAAGGGGAGGTCTCTGCAGACCTCTTGATGATTCTGGCTCTGTAGGGATATGACCACCAGTCCAAGGGCTGTATCTTTTACTCCACATCCCGTCATCTGCAGCATCATGTAGCACTGTCAACTCCGATTCACAAAGGTGAAAAGGGTAATGTTACCAGGAGGATTTGAAGAAATTTTGTACCAGTTCATTAAAAAATCAGTTTGCAAGCACAGAGAGGATATCAGATAGTAGTAACAACCAACTCTTATTTATTAAGCTAAATAAATCCTTTTGTTTATATCAAAGAATGGATCAGGCAAGTAGGGAAATTTCAGAGATGAGAATTCCTTTGATTTTTGTTTTGTTTTGAATCTATCTTCATATGAATTTTAACTTACAAAATGGTTAAGGATGTATTTTTGGAATAATAATTCATGAAAAAAAATGCTAGCATGGTTATTTACAAGCACATATATGCTTGTATATATAGACACATAACAGCTTCCTGGGATTTCCTGGAAATTTCATTCACTTTCTCAATTCTATATTACCTCGGATTGAAGATGAATACACAAGAAAGATAAGAAAGAAATATAATAATAATACATATATGTAATGTGGTAAACTATACTAAACCGTACTATACTATAATAAATACAACACAATCCAGCAGTTGGAACATTTAAGCACATTCACATCAATGGACACAATTGTTGCTTATTATACTGAGAACAGTGGGCCAGCTAGCATTGAGGGATATGTTGGAGGAGAGTGGCAACAGGAAGAGAGACAGTCGATGATGATAAGTATTCAGAATGAGGCAAAGGAGTTTGCATTTACGTGAATGCCAGGGTGGGAACTCATGAAAGAATGGAGGAACAGTGGAAGTGGCAGGCTGCAAAGTGTGGCCTTCCTCGGTGAGTAAGATAGTTTCGAAGAGAGAGAAGAGCCAAGAAATGAACTAGGAAGATACTGCAATGATCCAAGCATGACATTGCTGTGGTGGCAGGATAGGGGATGGAGAGCATGATGGCACGATGACAGGAAAAAATACTTCAAAGACAGAATTCAGAGAACTTCATATCCTTATTCCCTAAATACAAAACCTAAACTAAAGATTCAAGTTTGCATTATAAAAAATGGAAGAAAAGTTCTTATAGAAGTACCCGCTCTGAGATTTTGGGCCCATTATGTTTTCCCTTGAGACTCAATTTTTATATCTGTAAATCATATTATCAGTAGAGGCTTTCAGCTCTGAAATTTTGTTTCTGTACTACAAGACACAAGAAGAATGGCCACGGTAAAATGGACTGAAATGAGATAAGGAAAAGGTAAGAATGGGTAGTTGTTTGAAGAATAATGCATATAATTGAGCATTTAATATGTACCAAATATTGTGTTAATTTTTTAAATACCTATCTAGTTCTCATAACAAACCAATAAGAGGCAAATAAAGCAAAGAAGAAAGAAAGAAAACCAAACAGAGAGAACTACCTGTCAAGGGAGGCAGCAAAGTATCCTCTGGGGAAAGACTGGATAAACTGGAATCGGTAAAATCTCAGGGTTTGAGGGTATGTGGAAGTCTCCACTGAGTGTGGCTCAAGTGGCTTTGAGGTTCAGTTTAATGTGAACTCGATAATTTCTCGTTTATTTAACTCCCAATGGCCCATCTGCAGAGAAAGGGCAGTGACACCGATCTTAGTTTGCAGTTACCAGTGGGGCTGTGAATCTTCTTTTTTTTTTTTTTTCCCCACTTGCCAATCTCAGACCACTAAATTCAGGCAGCTGTCTCTTTACTATAACATTTCAGCAGCAAACACATTGTTTTGCACCTCTCTTGACCAGGAGCAAAGTAGAGAACAATTCTTTAGGTGACGTTAGCACTTGAGCTTAGATTAACGATGCCAAATCTGATTTATATTGTCTCTCCCCAGCCATATGATCCAGCATTCTCCCTGCCCTTTCAATGCAGCTGTACATTAAGCTGCATGCTTTAGAGGTTTTCTCCAACAACTCCCAGACCACTTTCCTAATCAGTATTCAGCAGTATCTTTCCTTTCAGCAGATGCACATTATTTTCTTCTCCCTTTGTTCTTATATTTGTTCTTCTAAGGTTTACCACATCAACTGCCTTTGCTGTTTGTTAGCCTAATTTAAATAATGACCCCAGGACCTATAAAAATATACATTTAAGGTGCTTGATAGCAAAACACACCAACCTGTTTATAGGAAAATTAAAAGATAAAATTTACAAGGAATGCCAAAAAAAGATATTCTTCTTCAATCGAGTGATCCAATATTGACAGAATTTATAAGTTTCGAGATCCATAGTAGATTTTTTTAACCCCCCCTTAGAGAACTTGTTTTTAAGTGCATATAAAATCATTTTTATTAAAATAGGGACACTAGCTTACTTTATTTTTGGAAGAGAAAGAACTAATACATTCTTGTTTTATGAAGTTATTAGAAGCCCACTTTTTAAAAAAGGTCCATATGTTTTTATTTAAAGGCAATGTTGCAAAAATGTCAGTGAGTTACTCTTAGACATATATATATATATATATAAATCATTTTCAGCTTTCTTCATATGAAAATGTGAAAAGCTTGATGAAAATAGAAGAATATGAGACGTTGGTTAAAGATCATAATCTTTTCATTCTAGGCTCGCAGACTGTGCCAGGGAGAAAACAGTCAAACAAAAGCATCAAGTCCCCAGGTTTCCAAATGAGGAATAGTCATGATTACAGTCCATCAGTTCACTCAAGTGGTGTTCATTGCGACTCACCAGTTGAATTCTGGCTCTAATTGCCATTACTCAAACTATGCCTATTTATCACCAGACAGGACAAAATGGCTGTCTTTGTAGCCCAGCTTTCCAGCAGCACATTGGCACAGTCAGCACTTGCGATTATTCACATTCATGCCTTCAAGAATACAAATTGCACTGAATGGTGAGAAATAGCAAGATGAGTAATGCTTAAATTGTAAGTCAATGGGATTATGCATCCATTTATCCATCCATCCATCTCTCCATCCATGCATCCGATCAGTATATGTGTACTAGATGTTGTGCCAAATGTTGGGGGAATAAATGGTAAATAGGCAATTTCATTCTCATTTTGGTTGTGCTGAAATTAGAAGGATCCCAGAGAAGATATACTTGGACTGAGCTGGTAGGTCATGTTGAGACCCAATTACTCTACAGGGAGAGTGGCCTTATCTGAATAACCTAAAGAGCTTGGAAACCAAGTTGTCTATCAACCTCTGTGACCACAGCACAGGTTCAAGCTTTCACCGTGTTTGCCTGAATTACCTCAATGTCTAAGTGGTCATCCTTCTCCTCTCTTGTTCCCATTCAGTCCAATCTCAATAGAACCACCAGAAGGATCCCATTAAAATATGTTAGACCATGTCACTCTTCTTTCTTCCAATGGCTTCCATTTACCTTGGAGTAAAAGCAAAAGTTGTCATAAAATGCTTTTAATATTCTAAAAGAGCTTCACTCCTATCCTGCTGGCAATGTGTTTACTATTGCTTCCTCGGTATCTCCTTTACTCTCTTCTCTTTCTCCCACCCCCACCCCAGCCACCTTGTTGTTCTTTGAATCGGCATACTTTTGCCTCAGGATTTGAATTTGATAGTCCATCTACTGGATCACTCTTCCCCCAGATACCCACTTGCATGGATCTCTTATTTCTTTCAGGTTTTCACTCAGAAGTTCTCTTTCTCACAGAGACTGACCCTGAGCCTATTTAAATGCATACACAGCCTCATTCATTAGGTTCTCACTTGCATATCCCTCCTTTTATTTCTTATCTGTCCCTTCCCACTAGACTTTTTTCCCCCTGTGTTGTTTTCTGAATTCCCAGGAAATAAGAAAAGTGCTTGATGAATCATGGGTTTTCAACACATACATGTGAAATGCATGAATCTTGGGCCACTATCCAAAGCTTCTGTCTAAGGAGTCCAACCAGGAAATTTCTCCCTCAAGTATTTTGTGGCTAAATCAGAGCCTATCTGTTTTCTAACTAGATCATGTCCTTTCCACATCCTTTGCATTTCTTTATTAGATTCATTTATTCATTCAAGTTGCATTACTGCATCAAGCATTTACAAGGTGTCAACTATGAGATTAACTCCACGTGTTATGCTGGGAAGTCAATCAAAATGTGCAGATTCAGCCCTCAAATATCGCAGTCCTGGTAAAGACTTACATATAGACCACAGGTGTAGAATAGTATACAAAGTGTTATTTTGGAGGTCAGTCTGCCACTCCTGGAGTAGGAGAAGAAACTAGTTTGGGCATCTAGAAAAGACTCCAAAAAGGAAGTTATTTTAACATAGGCTTGCAAACTAGCAGTTAGCAGGCTGACTTCAGACCGCAGATGTCTTTAATGTGGCATGTAGAATGTTCTCTTTCTCCCCTGAAATAATTCAATGAGTAAATATGTATAGTCATACACTCATATTTCAAAATCGGATGCTTCATATTAAACTATGGATTTCTCATTACTCTTGATAAAAATTTAAAAAGGAAATAGAAAATACAGTAGTACTGTAGCCATATTCCACCTGTCAGTGATGAACCTAGGCTGATCATTATGGTTCTACCAAAATTCTTTTATCTAAAAGAATAACCAAGAATATAGAAAATATTAAAAAGGCAGATGGAGCACACCTCTTGTTGGAAGTGTTATTTCTATGTGTTTAATATGCATCTAATATCAGCACACTCTTCTCATTGACATTGTTTCCCTGTCCCTGTAGGCATCTGAGATCGTTTGATGTGATGTAGACCTTGAAAGATGAGTCAGGAAGGACACTGTAGGCAGAGACGGAGCAGGAAGGTTGAGAAGAAGATGTTATGATCAAAACACATGTGCTGTTGGAGAGAACAGAGTACAGGAGAAACATAGAGCAATAAGGCCATAGAGAAAGGTTATGATCAGATTAGGAAGGCCCTTTTATAAAATGCTAAAATATTGAGATTACCCTTTGGGGAAAAACTGATATGAATGTTTCGTTTTTCAAGTTGTGGAATGAGTTAATCATTAAATCTGTTAGGACTATGAATGAAAAAGTCATAAATAAAATGTAAAATGAAGGTCTGAGGGATTTTCTATAAATTTAGGGACATGAGCTTGATTAGAGCTCCTTCAGCTGTTCAAAGGTATTTGCTGCTTCCTGGTTCAAGGTATATTTTGATACATTTGAAGCTATGGGAAATAAAGAACTTCAGATTAATTTCTATATTACATTTATCATACTAGTATTCATTCGTACTTCAATTTACAAACTTAAAACAAGACATAGTGAAGAGTCACATACAAAGATACATATGCACTGTGTGTACACACTATTGACGGGTACTCAAACGCTGTTCCCAGCCCCAGGCTCCCTTGATGCTCTTATACCAAGGTTGACAATAAATATCCATCACCCATTTGCATCTCTATTTAGAGGAGCTCAAGTAATGCAAACAAATGTCTTCCAGGAAGACACAGGAAGATATGTGCTTCCCTAATAATAAGGAAAGGCAGATCTGGCATAGACCTCCTTCTTCCTCTGTCCTCTTGTTCCTACCAAATGCCAGTAGATGAGTGGCATTCAGCTTTCTTGACAGTCCTGAAAATTTTGAGCTACTGAACCTCTGTCTGGCTTCTTGTTACGTGAAAAAGAAAAATTCTCTTTATTTAAGCCAATTCTCATTCCTGGATGTGGTAGGTCATCTCTAAGGTGTCCCTCAAGGATCTCTACTTCCTGGAACTCAAATCCTTCTGTAATCTCCCCTTGAGAGTAAATTGGACTTAGTGGTTTGCTTCTCAAGAATAGAATATGTTAAAATCGATGGGAAGTCACTTCCAAGATCAGGTTACACATGACAGTGGCTTTCATACGGGGTATTCTTTCTTGCTCTCATGATCACCTACTCTAAGGGAAACCAGCTGTCATACAGTGACTGCTCTTTGCAGAGGTTCATGTGGCAAAAACCAGTGGTGTCTGTGGCCAAAAACCCGCAGGGACTGAGGCTACCCAACAATCATATGAATGGGCCCAGAAGCAGATCTTCCTCCAGCTGAAGCTGGAGATGACTGCTGCCCAAACTGACACACTGATTAGAATCTGGAGACAGAGCCTAAGCCAGAGGTACCCAACTCGGCTGTGCCTAGATTTATGACCGAAACTTGCAAAATAATATTGTTTTAAGTTACCAAGTTTTAGGGTAATTTGTTATGTAGCAATACATAACTGATACATAGACTGATATTAGAATGCCTAAAGGAACTTTTAGAAAATACCTATACGGTCGTCCTGAAAGAAACCAATTTCATCAGAAACAGAAAGAGCTAGAGCCCAACACTCAATCATTTTAAATCCTATCTGGGTAATTCCAAATTCAGCCATGTTTTAGAAAAACTTCTTCAAGCTATTTGTGGTTGGTTTTCTGCTTCTTGCAGCTGAATGGATTCCTAACCATTACAACTAAAATAAACTCAATATATCTTATTATGATGTCTAATATTAAATATATGATTAAATATTTTGTTAAGCATCATTTCTTAATTTACTTCTCATTTTCCTTTTTCCTTTAGCAAAAATGCTTAACTTACACTTGGTTATTAGCATTTACAAGGTGTCAACTATGAGATTAACTCCATGTGCTATGCTGGAAATTCAATCACAATGTGCAGATTATCTTATCGCATTATAAGTAAGAATTCTGCTTTTCTTCACCGATTATTCATATTAATATATCAATTTTTAAGAGGGGAAAACATGTCCTCTTCTCATAACAGCTGTATTGGTCTATGTTCCTTTCTTCCTTTCCCTTTTTCCTTCCTTCCTTCCTTCCTTCCTTCCTTCTCTCCTTCCTCTTTCTTTCTTTCTCTCTCTTTCTTTCTTTCTCTCCCTTCCTTCTTTCCTTCCTTCCTTTCTTTTCTTATCCTTTTAAAGTTAAGAATAGGAATGGAATGAAATGTCAAGTTCTAAGACTATACTGGACCCTGCATCACAACAGTATGAAACCCCTGTTTTTGTCCTCTTCCATTCTGTAAAAAGATACCATAGAAGCCACATCTGGATTGTTAGTCCCAACCCCAAGCTCAGATGGAGTCTGCCTTTTCTCAGTGAGTATCAGGTTACTAGGCTTTTCCTGACTTGTGAAGATATACAAAGTACTCAGGCAAAGTTTGTTTTCTATCTTTAAATAAAGATTACACACTTGAGGCTACACTCAGTACAAGTCCATGAACCATGGACCCAGAAAGAACTGGTTTTGAGTTCTCCTTTGTTCATTTACCAACTAATTCATATTGAGTGAATTCTCATGGTATGCAGCTCAATTTCTTCATGTATAAATAATAACAATAATATGTACTTAACAGAAATATTGTGAGATTAAAACATAAACAATTATAAAAATCTGGGGCACGTGAATGACACAGTCAGTTGGGCATCCAGCTCTTGGTTTCACCTCACGACCTGATCTCAGAGCCCTGATATTGAGCCCATATCCACAGAGAGTCGGCTTGGAATTCTCTCTCCCTTTGCCCCTCCTGCTCGTGACCGCTCTCTCTCTCTCTCAAATAAATAAATAAATAATTCTTTAAAAAAATATATATATATAACTCAAATAAAGCCTAGACATGTAATCAATGCTCAGGAAATGCTAATTACAATTGCGATCATCGATGTTTTTATTTTTAATAAAAAAGGAGAAAAATTTCATAAAATATAATGCTGTGGATAACGCACCAGGGACAACAACAATAAAAATCCTCTTATTTCTAATTTTCTGGAAAGTTCTTAAGAGAGGGGGAAATGTTTTTAAAAATCATGTCTTTGTATTTTTTTTATTGTTACTAAATTTTTTTCCAGTGTTCCAACAATTAAAAAAAAGTGCGCATATTAAAAAAAAAGCATCCTAATGTACTAAAATGGTCTGTAAATTTTAAATAAATATCATCTAACTATTAAAAAAAATCATGTCTTTGTAGAAATTGCTGCCTCGTAAAAACGTTCTGTTTAAATCTGCGGCATAAACCTTAAAGGATTTTGAAGATGGTACACAGTTCAAGGTAAGAATCCACAGATACCTTTCGAACTGTGAAAGAACCTAGCAGGAATTAACAGGTAGTAGATATTTAAGTGAGGCTAGGGAACTGGACTCATGAGCCCCATGAACATATTTCATTAGGATTTATGTTCATTGTGTTTGGATTCTGCCAAAGCAAAATTCCCATCATGGAGAGTAAGACGTTTAACAGAGATTATAGTGTAATGGTCAAACCACTGGAGCTTACACAGGTAATGAGCTCTCCATAGAAGTTATCTGAATTTAGTTCATATTCCAAAATTAACCACAATCTGGACTGACTTACACAATTAATTTGGAGATAAGGGTTATGAACATTAAGAAGTAATAAAAATCACAAGAAAAAATAATTGGAAGAATATTGAAAGTGCTGACATTTTATAAAAAAATTAAGGTAAGCTTTAGTTCCTGGCAAATACGACCAAAGGTAGAGTTGTCTCAGCACAGAAAAGATCAGTAAAACCAGCAAATTTGGTATCTTCGTGAAGCTTAGACTTTAATGGAGAAGACAGAGTAGAATAAATAATGCACATATGTTCAGGCACAGAGTGCTAGCTGTAGGAAAGCATAATGACCAAACCTAACCAAGTTGGGGGCAGATTTAGCATATGATTTCTAGAGGATATGGTTTTTAAATTCTGATCCAAAGACAAAAATGCCATTAACATAGATGCAGAAGTAAGTCGCAGGTATTGTTACAGCATTTTGCTATACAAAGAATTACTAAAATTAAAGGAATTTTAATTGGAAGAAAGGTTGGTGATCATCCATAATAGATGAGAATCTCGAACATTGTGCCTGGGTCCAGAAGAAATTGTTTGCTAACGGTATTCATGCACTAAACAAAGTGATGGGAGTGGCAAAGCACAAGAACTTTCTTACTAGGTACCTAGGATAACTAAAAGACGAATAGATAGAAAAACACTGGGGTGCCTGGGTGGCTCAGTTGGTTAAGCAACTGCCTTCGGCTCAGGTCATGATCCTGGAGACCCGGGATCAAGCCCCACATCGGGCTCCCTGCTCAGCAGGAAGCCTGCTTCTCCCTCTCCCACTCTCCTCTCTCGCTTGTGTTCCCTCTCTCACTGTGCTTCTCTCTGTCAAATAAATAAATAAAATCTTTAAAAAAAAAAGAAAGAAAGAAACATTTGCAGAGAAAAATTAAAATAAAGACTCTGGCAATTGAAACCAAAAATAAAAACATACAGATTGTTCCAGAAAAATATAGGTAAGCCTATCAGAGATATGATTCCTTAGTAGGCTGATAGTAATTTTTTTTCCTGTGCATTTCCTCCTATTGTTTGTTACGAGGACTTCCCTTGTCTGCTCTCAAATTCCTTATCTATGAAATAAGATTCATAATTGCAACAAATTCATCCTATATTCTTAGGTGATGGGTCTCTATTATGACAAGTATTGCTGGTGCTTTTGGGGGGGAAATGTATTATCTGCTTCAAATATAGAGACTTTACAAGACACTGTTTCTGTATGTATAGCACTTTCTTACATTGATCCTAAGCTAGGGTCAGGTTCATAGTTTGAATATCCTATTCTCTACATATGTTTCAAGTTCATTTTGCTGCTCACTGATGACCCACCTTGGGAGACAGAATCTGTCATGTGAATATTTATTATTACCTTTAACCAGCACTGACTGCTTTCATACAGAAGAGAGTAAAAACAATATGGACTAATATACTTTGAATATTTGTGTCTCCTAAAATTCATATGTTGAAAACCTAATGCTCAAGGTGACGGTATTATGAAGTGGGGCCACTGGGAAGTGATGAGGTCATAAGGTTGGCATCCTCATGAATGGGATTAGTGCCCTTATAAAACAGACACCAGAGAGCTTGCCACTTCTACTACATGAGGATACAATAGAAAGTCTGTGACCCAGAAGGGTGTCCTTGCCTCACCATGCTGGTCCCCTATCTCAGGCATCCAGCCCCTACAACTGTGAGAAATAAATTTTCTTTCCCCAGTCTGTGGACTTTTCTTATAGCAGCCTGGTTGGGCTAAGACATGAGCAAATAACCAAGCACATTGATGCTGACTAAGTAAGACCACCGAACTTGGAAGCAGACCATCTGCATTAACATTCAGTTGGGTTGATTTAGTTCACATTCTTGCTAAATCTCACTTTTTCTCTCCACCCCCAAACAGAATTGCTCTCCAAACCAGATCCTGTTGTTTCTCTGACAAATGTATTCTGACATCTGAAGCAGCTGACAGGAGATTTTCAGGGTTTCATTTCTCATTTTGCCAGGAGAGCTATTTATCTATTTATTTACACACTGCACACATTTTGTGCATACACAGATACATGTTTATAATTGTGCATGCATGTACTAGTTGAGAACTGTGCATTTAATTTCAGGAACTCTAGAAAGGGCCCTGACATCCTGATATCACAACCTGCAATGCCTTTCTGCTCTTGATATTGATTCTGTTTGAAATCAAACCTTCAAGTCGGTGGTATCCACTCTAACTCTATTACACGTCAAGGTCTGGTCTAGGGCTTTGGTGGGATGGCTTCAGATTTGGAAGCCTAGAAAAGAGAAATCTATAGGCCATATTCTCTGGGGATCCTAGTGGGAAACAGAAGCCAATCAGATGATTTTAGGAATGAACTATTTACCAGTGTGCAGGTGAGATTACTGGAAAGGAAACTGGATGCTAAGACCTAAAACCCTGCCACAGCAACAAGCCACTAGCACAAGTAGGTTTGAGGTAGGAAGAGAAGGAAATGACATTGTTGGAGAACAGTGTGGGATCAACCACGCAGCAACACCAGACAAGATGAACACTGTAATTATGGAGGCATGCAGTCTTTGTCAAAAACTCCGGCTCAGGGAAGGGAGCAAATGTAGAAAGAAAAAAGCACAGGTTTCCTGATGGTACTGGCCACTGGCCAAACCCGATGGCAGAGATTCTCAAATGTTAACATGCATCAGAATCATCTGAAAAGCTTGTTGAAACACAGAAGACTAGACCCCACCTTTAGAGTTCTGATTTATCCGCATTTGAGTAGGGCCCTAAAACCTTCAGTGCTAATGAAAAAGTTCCCAGGTAATGGTGATGCTGCTGCAGTAGGGATCCTATGCTGAGAAACAAGGGCGTACAGAAAGCCCACCAGCAAGATAGCTCTGTGCCGCACTGCATAAGCAATCAACTTCCTCAGACAAGCACAGAGAAGAGAGATGTGTATGAGTCTGGGGATAGCCAATGGAAAATAACTAGTGCAGAGAGAGAGAGAGTCAACAACCATGAAAGAGATCTAAAGTACAAATACAATATGAAGTTTGTACAATATGAAGTTTGCATGTATGAATTTAGTAGCAGAAAGCAGTAAGATTTCCAAAGTAACTGGGAAGGTTAGTTCTTTGAATGAGCTTGGGGAATAAGGCAGGATCCCAATTACCAGGTTAGGGACAGAGGTAAGAATTGGGTATACCAAGAATAAGAAATCTTCAGCGCAGGATTCAAAATGGTGAGATAAAGGGGAAGGGACTTAGGCAGTGAGTTAGAAGCAACAGACAAGAGGTTATAGTAGGAATGGTATCAAGGATTACATGATGCTCAACTTTGAGCTACTGACTTTGGACTTTTTATTCTTCCCCTTACTACTGGGCAAGATTGGTCCCAGGGTATGGTGTGGGAAGTTCAACTCTTCCAACTTATAGCAGAATTGACAAACTGGGAACTTGGATCCAAACAAATGAGTAAAAACCATTTTATAAACACACAAACACACACACACACACACACACACACACACACACAGTTAATTTTCACCATTATTTAAATTAATGCTACTCTAACTGCAGACACAGGACCTATACATTCATCATTGTGTGGGAGCTTATTATAACTGCTGTGTTGGCCCCCTACTACAGAGGTCCTCAATCAGCATCTTTGGGAATGTGGTTCACAGATTTGTAGTTAACAAGTATTCCAGGTGATTCTGATGCACACTGAAGTTTGAGAAGCACTTGACAGAATCACTGATCCTCAACTTTGTTGCAAATTAAAGTTACCTAAAATGGCTCTTAAAATATCACTATCCATGCTCCACACCCAGAAATTCTAATTCAATTGGAATAGGAGGTATAGTAGGTTGTTCTCAAAGATGCTGTAATATTCTCCCATCCCCCCAGGGCAAGGCCATTTGCCACTCCACACATGAAGAGGTGGAGTTTACTCTTCCACCCTTAAAATGCAGGCTTTATCATGTGACTTGTTTTGTCCAATAGGTTATTAGGAAATATGCTATGAACAGTGACTTGGAAAAACTTTGCACCTTGGTTCTTGCTCTTTTTGGCTCCTTTCAGAAACCTGAGGTCATACTGTGAACAAATCCAAACTAGGCTATGAGAGAGGCTACATGCAGGGGGAATAAAGTATGCTTGTCTGATGATTTGCCAACCACCGGTCGTGTGAATAAGGCCGTATACAGTCATCCTGCCAGATGATTACATGAGTGACCTCAGATGAGAGAAGCAGAAGAACCAGCTGGATGAGCCCAGTTCAAACAGCAAATGAATATGGGTTTTATTCTAAGACACTAAGTTATAGAATGGGTTGCTATGTGCAATAAATACTGATACAGGGTGTGACCTGAACATTTGGGATTTTAAAAACTCGCCAAGTGATTTTAATGCACAGCATAGTTTGAGTACCTCTGGTCTAAATTATCTGTTCTTCCCCTTGGCGGTATACTGGAATCATCTTCAGGATTTCAATACTGATAGCCAGACCTCACCCCCAAAGTCTCTTATATGATTAATAAAGGTTATACCCTAGTCATTAGAATTTTTAAAAACAGGTGAATCTAATATGCAGTATTATATTGCTGACCACTGCTGTTAAATAATAAGACATTTTTGTTGATATGGAAACACACAATCATTTGTAAAATCACTTAGTTGTAGAGGTAAAGCTCCACTGGCCAAGAGTTAGCCTTACACACACTTAGAGCGTCCCCCTCCTCCTCCCATTTTAAGTAGGCTCCATGCCCTGTGTGGAAACCAATGTGGGGGCTCGAACTCAAAACCATGAGATCAAGAACTGAGCCAAGATCAAGAGTCAGACACTTAACTGACGGAACGACCCAGGCACCCTTTGGCACCCTTCGTAGCTCTTTTTAACAAATGCCCATACATCCTGCCCCTTCCCTCACTTCCACAGCTTCTTATTCATTGTTTAAGTTACATGCCAGGGCCTCTGTGGGCAGGGGATATTTTGTATTCTCTGATAATACTTTTCTTAACGTCCCAATAGGTTACATTTTGCTATTTAATTACATGGTTATCTGCTAGATTACAAGGGCAAATCTTCCCTTTGCAAGGAAGATTGCAAACTCCCTGAAGCCAGAAGCATTTCATAAACTTCTTTGACATCTCTGAAAGAAACCAGCACTGTCAGACAAACAAAAGAATGATTAGTAAATATTCATGGGAATATGGTTGAACAACTTGGAAGAAAGTGGTCATTAGTAACTTGAGTCAACTGCACATCCCCTTAATTATAATTACTATTCAAAATTGAACTGACGGTTCTGGAGCTTCACAAAATTACCATGTTAGAGCAGCCCGAATTGAGGAAATAAAAATCTTTTCTAAAGGAGGGAAAACGATTCACTAGCAAGTGCTTCCTGAGGGTTGTTTGCCTGACATATGCAGTGTGTTAAATTCTGGTAAGCTATTTCCAGATACTAACTTAATTAATCTGCTTCTGCATCCTCTATCACTGTTTTCAAATCATATGTCTTAATATATCCTTTTCCTGCACTTCAAGTCAAATAATAAAGAAAATTCATTAGACAGCAGCTCAGTGTGCTCCTAGTGTACCTCTGCAGGAGAATTTTAATAATCAAAGAAGTTGCTGATGTAGGGAGATGATAAATTACTTTGCTACAGGGTAATATAAACCTTAACTAGTATGATGAATATTCCTGCTTCACAAGGAAAACTGAAATACTGCAAACTATTTAAATATGTGCTTCCTGATAAATGAAGACAATCATCTGCAAATATTCCAGAGGAGACACAACATGACTTTCATGTTAAAGTAAAATGTCTCTTTAGGAAGAAAAAGGCTCAAAGGAAGACATTTTGAGAAAGGAAATAAAACCATGAAAGTATTTAATATCACCAGTGTATGTTGTGGAAACATCTTTAGAACATAGATCTTTAAAAATTCATTTTCCAATTTGTAATTATCAAAGTTAAGAATAATTGGTTTTCAAAATTTTTTCTGATGCTAATTTTCATGGCTGATAATGAAGAAAGGTCTTTAACAACCGAAATCCCTAGGGTTGAAAAGTCATTAACACAAAGAACACTTGTTTTCTAAGCTTTCCTCATGTACTGATATTAAAATATGGCAAGAAACAGTAGTTGAGTGGTCACCGTGCTTGTTTCTGTGTATAAGAGATAGGCTAGCAACAGCCTGGCATCTCACAAAAATATGACTAATAGTGTCAGCAAATTCAGTAGGTAGTTAGAGATGTTTGTACCTGTCAATGTGAAGTTAGTGTCTCTCTCAAATTCTTTTTGCGTTATCCCACTTTATTTAGAGTAATTAACTTATGCTTTTACATTTATTAATGCCTCCTCACTCCCTTAGTTGGTTTTTCTTTGTTGTTCTCTTATTTTGTGGGTGTGTGTGTGTGTGTGTGTGTGTGTGCATTTTTTAATCCTCTCTTTTTAAGACTTATTTAGATGTGTGCTTGTTATAATCTCTCAAGGCATGATGTTTGGCTATTCTTTACTTCTTAATTGTTCACTTTTATTATCTCTTGATTCAATTACCTAGACCATATAACTTCTGCTTTGGAGACTATATTAAGATTTTTTTACCTTTGACCTAATATAAGAGCATTTCTTAGCTAATGTTTCATGTGTTAAAAAATATGTTACACCTCTTTTTCAGAGTTAAAAAATCTAGATATACCTATTAATGTTATAAGCTTGTCAATCATATTTTTCATACTTATTTTCTTTACTTATTTATATTGTCACCTTGATATGTCAATTTTTTAAAAAGGAAAATGAACTTCATTGTGTTTGGTCAAGTCCTTTTATTTCTGTTAGTTTGGCAAACAGTAAGATTCTACATTACAAATAAGAAATAAAAAATAAAAACTTGAAAACACTGAGAAGGCAAAGGAAAGTAAAAATCATTCCAAGAACACGTTGTATGCAAAGTGGTAAAAGTGGGTGAAGATTTACGAATGTTTAGTCTATAGTTGATAAGACTAGGTGAAGGCATGGGAAAGGTGAAAAAGAAACCAAATCCAAATGTATTGTCTCATATCTGTGCTATGGCAGTAGCCATCTGGGTCCCAGAACCATGTCTGCCATAAAGAAAAATGTTACCAAACATTAAATAAGTCTTGTTGTCGTACCAAATGAAATAGGAAGAAGGACGCTACAGGGAACATATCAGTGCACCTTAACTTTGACTACCGTTCTCTTACACACTAGCTGTGTGATCTCAGGCAAGTATCTATGTCTTCCGAGCCTCAGCGTCTTTGTGTGTGTGTGTTTTTTTTAATGATTTTATTGATTTATTTGAGAGAGAGAAAGAGAGACCCCAAGCAGGGGGAGGGACAGACTGAGAAGGAGAAGAAGACTTCCCACGAAGCAGGGAGCCCGGCGCAGGGCTCGATCTCAGGACCTTGGGCTCATGACCTAAGCTGAAGGCAGACACTTAACTGACTGAGCCACCCAAGCGCCACTCAGCCTCAGAGTCTTAAACTAAAGATAATAATACCCTTCTTGCAAGGTTGTTATGAAGATGAATGAGATAATTTACATAACAAACCTACTAAAATAAATATGTCTGGCACATAGTAGGTAATCAATAAAGGACGGTCTCTTTATTATTGTGGTAAAACTCATACTAATATATTTTTATTACTTTTCATGAAGCCTCTTAAGGATTATCATTCAAACCAGAATGTGTAGTTTATTAGTTATTTACTGCTGCATGACAATATTACTACAAATTCTGTGGCTAAAAACAACACACATTTATTTTCCCACACATTCTGTGAGAATCAGGGCACTACTTAACAGGACCCTCTGCTTCAGGGTCTCTTACAACCTATAGTGAGGTTGCTGACCAGGATTAAGATCCCATTTCAAGCTCAAAAGAGAAGGATCTGCTTCCAGGCTCATGTGTTTGTTGGCAAAATTGGGTTTCTTTAGTCTTCTGTTTCTTTTGGGCTATTGGTAAAGGCCACCATATGGCCCTTCCCATATGGTAGCCCACAACATGGCAGCTTGCTTCTCAAGTCAGTATGGAAGAGAATGTACTAGCAAGACAGATGTTACAATCCTAAATAACATAACCACAGAAGGGTCATCCCATCACCTTTGCCGGATTCTTTTGGTTAGAGGTTATATGTTCCACCCACACTGGAGGGGAGAATTTACACAAGGATATGAATATGAATATGGGATCAAGAACACTATCTCAGAATTTCTCCACTACAGATAGAAACTAGAGGGGTGTTGGGTTTCATTTAAGGGATATTTTTTAAACTATTACAACTATTCAAGGAAGGAAAGGCTATCCTACGGGGAAATGCTCCCATTGACTAGATGAATTTGTCAGAGATATTAGAGATTAAATGTAGCATGAGAAAAATGCTCGACAGCTCATTTCCAGGGTATCTCCCCAATACGATATGGTTTCTTTCTTTCTTTCTTTCTTTCTTCCTTTCTTTCTTTCTTTCTTTCTTTCTTTCTTTCTTCTTCCTTCCTTCCTTCCTTCCTTCCTTCCTTCCTTCCTTTCTTTTTTAAAGATTTTATTTATTTATTTGACACACAGAGAGAGATCACAAGTAGGCAGAGAGGCAGGCAGAGAGAGAGGAGGAAGCAGGCTCCCCGCTGAGCAGAGAGCCCGACATAGACCTCAATCTCAGGATCCTGAGATCATGACCCGAGCCGAAGGCAGAGGTTTTAACTCACTGAGCTACCCAGGCGCCCTATGATATGGTTTCTTTAGAATATTGCCGATAGTGCTTCACAGTGATTTTTCTTGAATAATATTCTAATTGATTAAAGGAGACCAATGTCTTCTCGAAGAAATGGAGTGTTCAGGGGGAAAAAATAAGAATAAGATGGGCTAGCCCAATATCTACTCTCCAGTATCTTCAAACATCTGTGAAACAAATATTCTTATAATATTCAATTGTTTTTCCTGTTATGTATCTGAAAAGTCATTGGATAAGAAATAACCTAATAAAATATAGTTATATGGTTTTAAAAAGCAAATTATTCTGTTGACAGAAGATGTCTATACAGAGTCCTAAATAATGAATTTAATGACTGTCATTCTTTATTTCATGTTCAGAAAATAGTCACTGAACTCGTTCAATATTTGATGGATGCATAACATATTTTGCTTAAGTCAGGAGTGAAAGCATTGAATCCCAAATAGCCAAAACAATCCTAAGAAAGAAAAAAATGAAGCTGAAGGTATCACTATTCCAGACTTCAAGATATACTACAAAGCTGCAGTAATCAAAACACCATGGTACTGGCACAAAAACAGACACATAGAGCAATGGAACAAAATATAGAGTCAAGAATTACAATACACCCACAATTACATGGTTAATTAATCTAACACAAAGGAGGCAAGAATCTACAGTGGGGAAAAGATAGTTTCCCCAACTAATGGTACTGGGAAAACTGGACAACTACATGTAAAGGAATGAAACCAGACCACTTTCCAACATCATATACAAAAATAAATTCAAAGTGGATTGAAGACCTAAATGCAAGATCTGAAACAATACAAATGCTAGAAGAGAACACAGGCAGTAATATCTGTGATCTCAGTGTTAGCAATCTCTTTCTACATATGTCTCCTAAGGCAAGGGAAACAGAAGCAAATACAAACTATTGGAACTACATCAAAATAAAAAGCTTTTTGCACAGTGAAAGAATCTGTCAACAAAACAAAAAGACAACCCACTGAATGGGAGAAGATATTTGCAAATGATATATCTGACAAGGGGTTAAAATCTAAAATATGTAAAGCATGTACACAACTTACACTCAAAAAGAAACAATCTGCTTAAAAAATAGGTAGAAGATCTGAATAGACATTTTCCCAAAGAAGATATGCAGATGGCCAACAGACACATGAAAAGATGTTCAACATCACTAATCATGAGGGAAATGTAAATCAAAGCCATGATGTGGTATCACCTCACACCTGTCAGAATGGCTAAAATCAAAAAGACAATAAGCAATAATTATTGGTGAGGAGGTGGAAAAAAAAGAAACCCTCATGCTTGTTGGTAGAAATGTAAACTGGTGCAGCCACTGGGGAAAACAGTATGGAGTTTCCTCAAGGAATTAAAACAGAAATACAATATAATCCAATAATTCTACTACTGGGCATTTATCCAAAGAAACCAAAAATACTAATCACAGCATTATTTATAATAGGCAAGCTATGGAAGAAACCTAAATATTCATCAATAGACGAATGAATAAGGAAGATGTGTTTTTTATATAAATATTAGGCAGCCTCAAAAAAAGATGAGATTGTGCCATTTGTGACAACACGGATGGACCTCGAGGGTATTACGCTAAATGAAATAAGTCAGACTGAGAAAGACAAATACCGTATGATTTCACTCATATATGGGCTCTAAAACAAACAAAAAGAAAAACAAAAGCCAGCAAACAAATGAATAAACAAACAAACCAAACTGAGGGTTGCCAGAGGGAAGGGGATGGGCACAAGAGATGAAGGAGAGGACAAGATAGAGGCTTCCACTTACGGAATGAATAAGTCGTAGGGATGAAAAGCACAGTATGTCGATTACAGTCAATGATATTGTAATAGCACTGCATGGTGACAGAGGGTGTCTACCCTGCGGTGAGCACAGCATAATACACATAAAAGTTAAATCCCTGTAATGTACACCTGCAACTAGTGTAACACTGTGTGTCAACTATATTCAAATTAAAACAAACAAGCTCAATTTACTTAGGAAAAAAAAAGAAGGCTTAGCGTAAGACTTGTTCTAAGCCCTTTTCTGATAATTATTTCCAGGTGACCTGAAGCAACTTAATTATCAAGTGCCTCAGTGTCATTATCTGTAAAAATGGGGGTAATAGCATTACTACTCAAACACAATTGTTTGAGGATTAAATGAATTTATTCCTGTCAGTCTTTTACATGGCATGTCCTTTGTGCTTATTAATAAGTACTGGCTGTTTTCATAATACTATCTTGTCAATGAATTAAAAATAGAGACAAATGATGACTTTTGAAAATTAAGGTTTTTTTAACTAATGAATTCTTGCATATAAGTATGTAAATAGCATCATGAACTAAACCTTCACACTTCTATTATATCAAGTATTTGATAATTTATAGGGCACATATAGAACTAGCCAATTCCCTTTGGTGTAGCTTGATTACAATGCTTTTGTTATTCTTAACGAGAACCTTGCAGGAGATTAAAATGCAAGAAAACAGGTGGTGTCTCACATTTTAATAATAACAGGGTAACGAAGCCTTTGTCTTCCAATTTAATTAATAAATTGCACCCTTTTGATCCAAAAGCAGTAATAGCTTTTGGTAAATAATCAGCCTTCCAATATTTGTCAAACATTTCACACCAAATTGCTATCATTTGGATTACATATGTATGTGGTTCACAAACCCTCCTCCTGGTTTTTTTCCCCAGGAGCAATGTGCCACTAAATCAGCTCAGAAACAACGTGAAGATTTGGAAGAACTCATTTGAATATATTAAAAGACATTTCACAGAAGTGATAGTTTGCATTCTTGCACAGACTTGAGCAATGTTAAGAAATTACTCTAAGGCGACTGTTTCCTTCCCTTTCCCCTTTCTTTGTATCTGGGGATTTACAGAAGAAAAAAATTTACATTGATGGTGAAAGAGTTTCCGAATTAACCCGTAGATTGAATTGGTGTACGTTGCTGGTATGCCTTCGCCATCTTTAGTTTCCTTGTCAAACAGAAGGCTTTTATTTCTAACCCGTCATGGTCATACCAATTGCCATGAGGCAGTAGACAGATATTGGACACCCATTGGATGGATACTGGAACACAAATATTTCTGTTCAGAACTAATCAGACACTAATCCTTTCTAATAGATGCTATTCTTTTTTTTTAAAAGATTTTATTTATTTATTTGATACGGAGAGAGAGATCACAGGTAGGCAGGAGGCAGGTGGGGTGGGGGGGAAGCAGACTCCCTGCTGAGCAGAGAGCCCAATGTGGGGCTCCATCCCAGGACTCTGAGATTGTGATCTGAGCTGAAGACAGAGGCTTAACCCTCTGAGCCACCCAGGCGCCCCTCTAATAGATGCTATTCTATCTTCTGTCTTTACCTTGCTACTCTTCTTCTCAGATAAGGACCTATTTTTGCATAATTACAGTTATACATCAGGTAAGATACAGCATGGAAAACGCTTTAGAAGTTTCTTACCAAACTTAACATAGTCTTACCATATGCTCCAGCAATCACACTCCTGAGTATTTACTTTCACCCACAAACCTGCACGTGGATGTTTACAGCAGTATTCAGAATTACCAAAACTTGGAAGCAACCGAGATATCCTTTAGTAGGTGAATGGATAAACAACTGTGGTACATCCAGACAATGGGATATTATTCAACACTAAAATGAAATGAACTACCAAGGCATGAAAAGACCTGAAGGAACTTTTAAGTACATACCAAGTAAAAGAGAAGCCAGTCTGGGGGCTAAATAGTATATGAGTCCAACTATAAGACATTCTGGAAAAGGCACAACTATGGAGACAATAAAAAGATCAGCAGTTGCCAGAAGTTGGGGGATGGAGATGAGAAATGAATAGACAGAGCACTGATTTTTAAGGGACGCAAAAATACTCTGTATGATACTATAATAATGGACATGTGTCATAAATTTGTCCAAACCCATAGAATACCATAGAGCACCAAGGGTGAACTCTCAGGTAAACTACAGACTTTGATTGATTGTGATATGTCAATGTAGGTTCATACTTGGGTTAAAAAAAAAAAAAGGATCATTCTGGTGGGGGATGCTGATAATGGGGAGGCCATGCATGTGTAAAGATAGGGGACATACGGGGTACTTTGTACCTTCCTCTTAATTTTGATGTAAACCTAAAAAAGCTCTTAAAATTAAGTATTTAAAAAGGAAGAAAGATACAAAAGCAATCTTTCATAAAGCAAAAAGAAGAGGAGCCTTATTCTACTAATCCGTGTCTCCAGACAACAGAGACCTCTGCTAAGGGTGAAAGTATTCAATTTATGATGTCCCCACCTTTATTCACCTCTTCCCTGTGGCTGCTAACTTAAATGCCCATTAAATCTGTGCCACTATTTATCCGTAATGTGAGCACCTGTGTCTCAGTTACTAGACCAAGACAACCAGCTGATTTCACATGCCATTAAACAGCAAATAGACAACATTATTTTCATAAGCTATAAATTTTATACACATGCACATAACTCTTGAAGGAACAGTGTGTTTGTTGAGCTAGAAAAAATAAGATAAGAAAGTCAAAAAGGACAATAGAAGATTTCTTTTCTCAACATGTTCCAACTTGAATATAAGAAAGTTATATAGCATAAGAATATTCTGGGTACAGACTGTCTGATTCTGTTTTATGGGGGCCCTTAGACAAGGCATTCAATGCTTGGATTTTGACTCTTTAGTTTCCTCATCTGTAAAATGGGAATAATGATGGATTCCACGTCACAGAGTTGTTATGAGAATTAAATGAGTTGATATAGAGTGAAGTGCCTAACACAGAATCTAGTTTGCTAGTTTGTTATAAATGACTAATGAATACTAGGTAGAAGTAATTTGAATGGTTGTCATAGAGTAGCAGCAGCAATAAGACTTTATCTTTTACATTCCTGAGTCCAACAGGATATTTTATATACAAATACAAGATTCTTTTTTTTTCCCTAAGATTTTATGTATTCATTTGACAGAGAGAAACACAGCTAGAGAGGGAACACAAGCAGGGGGAGTGAGAGAGGGAGAAGCGGACTTCCCAAAGAGCAAGAAGCCCGATGCAGGGCTCGATTACAGGACTCCGGGATCACGACCTGAGCCAAAGGCAGATGTTTAATGACTGAGCCACCCAGCCTCCCCTAAATACAAGATTCTTAAAATTGCAAACCTCTGTCTTTCTCTGTCTTACCATTCAAATTAAGTTAAAATAAAAAATAAAATTTTGGCTCATGCCAATGGCAAATGTTTCATTGAAAGTCCCATTTTTTTGGATAATTTACCTTCTGGAAACAGAAAGATCCTTTGGCCCAACAATTATGAAAAGCATTGCTTTCAAACAAGGTACGAGAACTGTTAAGAGGTATGCTGAGGCATATTTAAAATTTTAAGAGTTTCCTTAAGCATACATCAGTTCGAATTGGGACAGTATCCAACCCAAGGTGATTTGGGATGCTAGACCAACAGAAGCAAGGGGCAAGGTTTTTATAGAGAAGATACTAAGGGAAAGCAAAGCAATTATCTGATTGTTGTTGGCAAATAATTTGCCTTGTTTGAATTGACATTTTCTGATTTGCTGCTCTTAAGTTCTCTTTTCTCAGGTATGACTGCACTGAGTCTGGTTCAGATTTGGATTAGCTTGTATAGGTTAGCAAGGCATTAGAGCCACCTTACTATAATGACCTCCTTATTTAAATACTTTAATCAAATTTAAAGCTATTACTTTGGCTATTACTACAGTCATACAAACTCATTCTGGCAGAGAATCTATAGTGCTTTGCATGTGGTCCTTTTTGATTAAAGCCACATTTACCACCTGTGAACACAACACATGTAGAAAAACGACTTACAATTGGCCCTTTCAGAACCAATTCTGAAATTAATGCATTTGGAAGGATTTCACATGTATTTTTCTTCAACAACATTGCTCTTGTTGTAATAAACTTTTACATTTGAAAAAGTTATTCACTTGATTTATTTTTGCTTTAAAAAATAGACACTGAAAAGCATGAGCTAAAAGACAAGGTAACACATTCAATAGACATATTTATTATTATTTCTCTCTCTTATTTCTGCTTGGGTAAATTGATTAGTGAAGTATACTATTATTATTTTATTTTGGTGTTTCTATTGTTACAATTAATGTTCATAGAGCTCCTACTATGGGGCAGACAATGTTAAGTGTTTTCTTGGGGGAGGGGAGAGCATGTGAGCATGACTGTGAGATCATGCCCTGAGCCAAAATCAAGAGTCAGATGCTTAACTGAGCAGCCCAGGTGGGCCGATGTCAAGTATTTCTATATATACTTTCTTAATCTCCTAGCAAACCTGTTAAGTAGATATTATATTAATTCTAGTTTTATAGATGAAGAAACTGAAGCACTCAAAGATAAATAGCTTTACCAACTTACTTATTGTAGTGGAATGACCAGAATTTAAATCCAGGCAATCTTGTTCCAGTATCCCCTCTACCACCTCCCTATTTGTTGACTGCATTGTTATGCCACTAAAAATAATAGTTTTTTTTTTTTTTTTAAGATTTTATTTATTTGACAGAGAGAAACACAGCCAGAGAGGGAACACAAGCAGGGGGAGTAAGAGAGGGAGAAGCAGGGTTCCCGCCGAGCAGGGAGCCCAATGTGGGGCCCGATCCGGGATCATGACCTGAGCTGAAGGCAGTCGCCCAACCAACTGAGCCACTCAGGGGCCCCTAAAAATAATAGTTTCTGACATTCTCCTCATACAACTTGTCTGGTGATTCTACACCTTGAGGGTGTGGAAATTGAGGGATTTCTTATTTGTTCAAGGGAATAAGTTATTGTTCAAAGGGATGAGTTATTTGTTCAAAGTCTCTCAGCTAGTAAAAGTGGGAAGCCGGGACTTGAATCCCAGAAGTCGAGTCTACTGCCTCAGCTGGACACACAACTATATGTTCTGTTCAACAAGAAAACCGAGTTTTTGAGTTTTAGCTCTGCAAGATGAAAAGAGTTTTGGAGGTGGATGGTGGTGGTTGCACAACAGTACGAATGTATTTAGTATCCCTGAACTGTACACAGAAAAATGGCTAGGATCAGAAGTTCTATGTATGTGTATTTTACCACAATTAAAAAATAAGAACATAAAAATGGTTAGTTTTTGTGTAAAGAAGCATTTTCTGCTTGGACTGGCTTTCACTGCTAGCAGAGTAATTAATGCTATCAGAAGTAGCTTGTTTTCTAAGTGCTGGCCTTCTTTTTTTTTTTTTTTTTTTTTTTTTTTTTAAGATTTTATTTATTTGACAGAGAGAAACACAGCCAGAGAGGGAACACAAGCAGGGGGAGTGAGAGAGGGAGAAGCAGGCTTCCCGCTGAGCAGGCAGCCGATGTGGGACTCGATCCCGGGTCTCCGGGATCATAACCTGAGCCGAAGGCAGTTGCTTAACCAACTGAGCCACCCAGGCGCCCCCTAAGTGCTGGCCTTCTAAGTCTGTTTGGCCTGAAATGCCCAGAATTTGTGTCCTTAAGATATTACATTTAACTAAGGGTCACTTTGCACCTAACACTATTAATAGAGTACCATCCATTCATTCACTAACATCCATTAACACATCCTCAGGGAATACCTGTCTGTAGCTTTAGAAAACAGTGTCCAAAGAAAAAGCGTCACAGTACTCATGAATTTCTACAGGTGTTTGGTGAAAGAAATGGGTGTCTGGGTGGCTCAGAGGGTTAAGCCCCTGCCTTCGGCTCGGGTCATGATCTCAGGGTCCTGGGATCGAGTCCCACATTAGGCTCTCTGCTCAGTGGGGAGCCTGCTTCCCCCTCTTTCTCTGCCTCCCTCTCTGCGTATTTGTGATCTCTCTCTCTGTCAAATGAATGAATAAAATATTAAAAAAAAAAAATTAAGACCGCAAATAAGGCTCCATTCTACCCTAGGTCCTGAGAAAGAACTGAAATGGGAAGAGGGAAACACTGTTAAGAGAATCAGGACTTGGGATGTCCCAGCAGAAAGTGACCCTCATTTACATCCACCAAGTACAGAACACCCAATTTCTCTCACCTCAAATACTCTCCGCTGCTGCAGATTGGCAAAACCCTAGTGCTTTGCAAAGTACTTTCTCTGATGGTGTTTCATCTCTTAGACAACAACAAAACCAAGAATACAAACACTAAATGAAGTCTGCAGTGCAGCTAAATTTTTTGCATGAGTTTAGAAGATTTGGGGGAGAGTGAAGAAGAGGAAACCAAACACTTTTAAGTCTTTAGTTTTAAAATGACAACACTTCAAATTGGAAAAATAACAAGGTGGTGTACAGGAAATGTGCATAAATAGAAACTATTGTTTCAGTGATTTGGGAGAAATATTGACATTTGCCAAATATGATTTTGCCACTACTTTAGTGCTACTCTGGCCGTACTAGGGGCTATAGTGAGATATGGTTGATGAATTCACAAGCAACTTGGGGAGCTATGAGGGGGAAAACATGGGCCCAGAGGTGACTGAATGTGCTCAATGACTGGGGAATTCTTTAAACTTGCCAGAGTGCATTGACAGGGAGGAAAACCTTGCCAGCATTTTTATACTACGAATACATTTTCAATACACTCATCTTAAGTCATTATTTCCCCTTGTTTGTGGAAGAACAGAGATCTTTTGTGTGTTGGGTTTAAATTGGAATGAAAACGTTAGTCAGAAGGTCTAGGGATATGAACTTCGGTCTTCTAATTGCATGTTTGGTAAGGGTCTCCAAACCCAATAAAATGAAGTCATAAATCAAAAACCAACTATGTGAGAAACAGTTATAACTGATATATAATAAACACTTTCTGAAGTGGTATGCACTTGACACTAATCATAATCTAATTTCCTCCTAAAATAAGCTAACTCTAGGAAAATTTTAAAAAAGCACGTCTTCACTTTGGATTTTATTATTCTTCCATTTTGTTTAGCCTGGGCACTCATGAAAGAATAAAAAAAAACCTCTGTAAATATAAAGAAATGAGATAAGATCATAAATCTTCTATACCTGCTAAATTCTGACAGTGATTAAATATTGAAATAGATTCACTTCACTGGAAACACACATACACACACACACCAAAGATATTTGCAAAAACAGGAAGTGCTGACTGAGAAGAGTTCTTAATAGTTTCCAAGCTATAATAAGTAAAATCCCATAATATAATGTTCTATATGACCCATTCTGTAATGTTACAGCTTTTTTTGATGTGATAAATTGCTATTGTGCATCAAAAATAAATCAGATTGCTGTAAATTATGGCTACATCTGTTTTCTTTTATTATTATTTATTTATTATTATTTATTATATTAATTATTTTATTAAAACTTATTCCTTGACTACCAGTCAATGTTGAAAAATGAAGACTTGTTTCCTAATTTGGGAGAAATATTGACACTTGCCAAATATTATTTTGCCGCTACTTTAGTGATACTCTGGCCTGCTGGGCACTGTAGTGAGATGTGGTTGATGAATCCAAGAGCAACTCGGGGAGGTGTGAGAAAGATATAATGTGAGAAAGATATAAATGTGAATTATGGAAATTGTCATATCTCTAGATAAGCTGAAGCTTACTCTAGTGCCCTTCAACATATTATCATTATTAAAATGTGCCTCACTCTAATTTCTAAATGACTTTTTGACACTGAGCTGGCAATATAAAAGCAATCTGGGTAAGTTCAACACTCATTAATGTCACATGTTCAAGAAAAATACATATTTGATTATTTTCAGGAACATATGGAAAATGTGAGATTATAGAAGTTTTATACATGACAAGTTTTGTACATGAAAACAAGCTGACATTGTATTGTATATTGTAAATATGCAACAAAGAAAATTGGAATTTCAAAAGATGTTTTAACTCTTTTTCTTTTTCTCTTTTCCTTCCCTTCCCTCCCCCTTCCTTCCTTTCTCTCTAGAACAATTCAATCTTAAAGGCTGCAGAGTACAACAAAGTGTGTGTACCAAAACTGGGGTATCACAGTGATCCAGAGGAGGATATCCAGGAAAGTAGAATATCCACAGGTGAGTTACTCTGTGGAGCACATTGGAGCCTTACTGGGGTAAGGAAGACATCAATGCAGGAGGGTACACTGGCAGTGATATTGGGGCCCACTTGAGTTAGAGAGGATGGTCACATAAAGGATGAAAAGCACAGGGTGTCTCAGTCCCAGTAGGCAGAAGAGACCATTCATCTGGGGGATAGGGTGATGGTTGAGACAGGGTATTAGTTATATATATGACAATTGATCAAATAAGTAAATAAATTTAAAACAACAGGAGCTAAATTTCTCACTATCAGAAAGGGGAGATACAAATAAAGACAATAGGAGAACTAGACTGAACTCTTTGGTGTTAGATTAAAACTGTAGGAATGAACTCCTGGTTTTCAATGTACATATGATATGGGTCTGGAAATAAATATAAATATAATTGTGAATGTACTGTGTGTATACATATGTATGCTGCCTGGTTCTGTCCAACAGAGCTCCTGGAAATAGTGACTCCCCAACAGAAATGAGCACTCTTAGTGCCCAAATGTTGGCTTCTAAATACCATTCTGGGATCCTGGCAAAAATGTCTGATTTCATGGCAGAAGGATGGAAATAAAGGCCATAGGAAATCTTGTTATGCCAGAAAACATGAAAGCAAAAAAATGTCCAGAGGGTGGAGAAGCCAGCTAGAAGAAATTCTCAATGGCTGAATGAGACAATATAGCATCAAAATAAATAAACATAACAACTAATTGTAAGCCACTGAATAAAATAGGAAACTGTGAGACCTTTCTACAGATATAAGCAAATGAATTAATTGAAGGTTTTATAAGGATCAGGGTACTTATATAATTTCTAAGTACCTCTCGATAAAAATAATTATTAATTATAAAGAGAAAAATTGTAACTTTACATTAGAGGAATCTACAGACATCATTTTAATCAAGTGGTTAGAATGAACAAATAGAATGAGACAAAGAGAAATCATGTGCTATGTATGGATGCAGTGAAAAGAACACAGCTTTGCTCTGGTGATATTCCTATTAAAGATCATCACCTAAACCTAATCATGAGGAACATCACACAAACCCAAACTGAGAGACAGCTTATAAAATACGTGGCTTGTGGTCTTCAAAAGTGTCAAGGTCATGGACTGAAGGAAATAAAGACAGACTGCTCCAAACTTAAGAGCATTGAAATCATATGCAAATGTGGCTTGTAATTCTGAACTGGATTTGTGGCTATAAAGGGCATTAATGAAACAGTTGGTGAAATTTGAATGGGATCTGAGGTTGAGATGGCCGCAATGTATTAATTCTAATTTCCTGCTTTTGATGGGTGTATCATGGTGACATAAGGGAATGTCTTTGTTTCTATGTTACTAGATGATACTATGGCATAGCCTCTGCAATTTCTTCTCAAGTGATTCAGAAAAAGGTCTCTGTTGCTGTATTCACAATTTTTCTGTAATTCTGTTGTTCTTTCAATTTAAAAAAAATGGTAAGATCTTTTGTACAGGTCTCTCACAGCAAGATCTGTTATTTTCCCAATTTAAAGATAGTTGTAATAATTCTGATTGCTTTTATAATCTCTGAATTTCAATGGATGTCATAGATTTTTACCACCCTAGAGAATTTCTATAAAATTCAATTATTTTCAAGCTCAGTTTATATCTCACTGTGATGTATTTACACATTGTACCCTGGGACCTAAGGATAAGATGGAAAATCAATTGTTTAACAAAATGGAATGTGGCCCTATCACAGCATATATTGTTCACATATTTGATTTCAAATGTGCTTATTTAATTCCATTTCAGAGTGAAATCAGATAAAATTAAAATTCTATTTAAGTATTCTCCAGAAGTTAACTGAGCCCCTGAAGTGATTAGTCACAAAGAAATTCTAATTAGTTTGACGAAATCTGCCTTTTAAGCAGTTGGAAATTTGGAAATCCAAGAAATTGATCTGTTCTTTTTTTTTTTCTTAAAAAAAGAAAGAAAGAAAACACAACCGGGGTAGTGAAAATGCTTTGTCTGAGAGAAGCAGAGAGGCAATTCCATGCCAGCACTGCACAATTTGTATGAAACAGTGTTCCTCCACAGTTTGTGCATTGGGTTCCAGATTACCAGGAGGCTAAGGTAGGCATGATACTGTAAGGTGACGAACGGTATTAAGAGAAACAATATGGATTATGGACACTGTGTTTTACATAATGCCAAATAAAACAATATGCCTTGCATAGCAAATCTGTGCTGAAAAGGCGCAACCTTATCACATTACCACGGATCAGTGTGACTTTCCCTTTCAGAGTTCCCACCAGGGTTATAAGCCAAGTTTTTTTTTCAAACTGTGTATATGCAAAGACTTCATTTCAGACACCTTGGGCTGGAACAGCATGTAAATCGTCAGGAAAAAATATTGATACCCTGAAGCTACCAACAGAGCCACTTGTACAGCCAAATGAGCAGATCTGGCGAACCAGCTGTTTTCCCTGCTCAAGGAATTTTCTTGTTGTGTTCCTGCTCAGCAAATCAAACAAGCATTACACCAGCGGCTTTTATATTATAGCAAAACCCGAGGCTTTTGTGCAGATTTAAACAAAGGCTACTTCATATTTTCTCTTCTGGCGTTGATTATATCTTCACTTGCTTTTTATGTACAAGGTACAAATACTGACAGTGACTAGCAGACAAAACGTTACCCCTCATAACAGTGTTATGTTATTTTGACATAACAGTTAACAGTTTTAACTACCAGTAAAAAGAGAGAGAGAGAAAGAGAGAGAGAGAGCAGAGAGAAGGCTGAGCAGGTTATAAGAATATAAAGTTGGGGTGCCTGGGTGGCTCAGTGGGTTAAAGCTTCTGCCTTCAGCTCGGGTCATGATCTCAGGGTCCTGGGATCGAGGCCTGCATCAGGCTCTCTGCTCAGCAGGGAGCCTGCTTCCCCCTCTCTCTCTGCCTGCCTCTCTGCCTACTTGTGATCTCTCTCTCTGTGTCAAATAAATAATAATTAAAATCTTTAAAAAAAAGAATATAAAGTTATTTTTTTGTTTCTTTGTTTCTACAGTGATAGAACCAGGAGGGGAATGATTTCTATCTATTTAGTTCACTGCCTTTGAATTATCAGCATGTGCCTGGCAGATTTCTGAATTTAAAAGTGCTAATTCCTAGTGTACAAAAAAAAAGTGAATTATATCAAGTTCTCACTGTGGGTTTAGATCATTACTCTTGGAAGAACGTTAATTCTGGGAGGATGAAATTTCACAAGATGAAAAAGGAAAAGTCCTCTCATTCCTATTTTCTCTGAAAATACGGCTCTCTAATTGAGTCCCCTCGTCAGGTCAGAACACAGTGCAGACCAAATGTTTTTTAGAGCATCCTTCATTCTTAATTTATTCATTCATTTGATACATATTTATTATGTATCTACTATGTGTCAAACACTGTAATATGTGGTGAAGATTTAAACATGAATAGACAGTGCCCCAGTCTCAAGAAGCTCAGTGGGAGTAACTGAAAGAAATTTTGCAGTACAGTGTGGAAAGTACTGGAAAATGTGAAGTACCAAGATATGACCTTTGACCCAGGTGATGCTAATATTCACAGGGAAGGAATAAACATAAAATAATATGAGAGGAGCCTAATAAAACAGAAAGACAGACAGGAAGGCTGAATCATTATGCTACTCTAAGGATAAAAGCCCTCAGGTGATTTACTATAGGCATGCTGAATTCTTTCCTTTCAAAAAATTAGCTCATAATGGACATGAAAGTGAAAACATCTCCACTGTTTGCCGGAGATGAATATTTTGTAAAATAAAGTACTTACTGGCAATGTTGCTCTAAAAAAAATATTTTATTTTATGATTATTGTTTTTTAAAGATTTTATTTATTTGACAGAGAGGAACACAGCAAGAGAGGGAACACAAGCAGGGGGAGTGAGAGAGGGAGAAGCAGGCTTCCCGCCAAGCAGGGAGCCCGATGTGGGGCTCGACCCCGGGTCTCCGAGATCATGACCTGAGCCCAAGGCAGTTGCTTAACCAACTGAGCCACCCAGGCGCCCCTAGGAGTGGCTATTTTTAAGTGAATGTTCAGAGCCGACTTCTCAGGGGAAATGTGTATTTGAGTTGCAATTTGTGAGATAGGAAGAAATCAGCCAAGAACCAGTCACAAGGAAGAGATCTACTGCACTGGATGGAACTACACGTCATTCATTTATAAGTTACCAGAAGATCCATGAGTTGATCTTTCTTCATGTCTTCCTACTTAGAAATTAATTTATTACAATGTATTTATATATTTTTGCTAATTTATTACAATTCTCTTATTAATGGTATGAAGTTTTTATCTCCATATACTGGTCACACTGTGCTTAAATACAGCTACAATTCTAAACCCATCTTCTCAGAATTTTAAGTTTTGGAGATCATACATGCCATTTACATGTTCACAGACCTTGACTGTGGTAACTGCCTTTGAGGAGTTAATCCAGAAATTGTGGTTGCCGTTTCTTACATGTCTCAAAGAGAACCTGGAGCCATGACTGGGAAGGACTCCCAAAACCTGACATACCTGGACTCCTTCTGATGCATATCTTTTTCTCCTGCTGCTTTTACTCAGTAGAATTTGCTATAATAAATTTTAGCCAGGAGAATAACCCGTAACTGGGTTATTCTGGGTCTTTTTACCCAATCACTGAACTTCCAGCTCAAGTAACATCACTGAACCGCTGCTTCTTGTTTGTTTCAAGTGATAGAAATATTATAGTGATTTTAATCTGTTTGTTAATTGACCTTGATTCTCACTTGGTAACAACTGCTTTCTTCATAATCTTTCCTGATAATACCACCACAGTCTAGTTTTGTATATAAATATATAAAGAAAATAAACACACACACACATGCAAGCACACAGATTTGTACTTATTTATATATGTAAACTTATACTTGAGTACATGTTGCTTAATAAGGAATTTGACTGGCTGTTGTCCTTGGTTACTGGAAGTAAGACTTGAAATCTTGGCATTTCCCAAATAATACCTGTTTTTATTCTGTGTGACATTTGGATCAAACTCAGGTTATGCTAAGACGATAACTCTGGATGGAGTCTAGCCACTACAAATACCAAGCCTGTGCTTAGAGGATTGGGGCTTGGAGTCAGCTTGACCTCTAAGGAGGGGTGAAAAGTGGGGGGTTGCAGTATGAGTTCACTTAGATGCCCAATGATTCTATTAACCCTACATAATGAAGACCCAGTAAGAGTCCTGGACGCAAAAGCTTGGGGGAGCTTCTTGGTTGATGAACACGTCAATGTGCTGAGAAGAGTGATGTCCCCTGATTCCATGGGAAGAAGGCACGGAAGCCTGCATTTGGGATCCTTCCAGATCTCACCCTATGTGTCAGTTGGCTTCAGCTAGCTGGTCCTGATTTGTATTCGTTATAATGAAACTGTAATTGAAAACACTTTCCTGAGTTCTGTGAGTCACCCTAGTGAATTACTGAACATGAGTGGAGGTCGTGGGAACTTCCTAGTTCTGTAGCCAGTTGATAGAAGCAGTGGCCTGGGAACCTCCAACTTCACTGCTGGCATCTTAAATTGGAAGGCAGTCTTTCGGGGACCATGCTTTTCAACCTGCGGTAGTCTGATGCTAGCTCCTATTGGTTACTTTCAGAATGATCTGCAGTATCCCACTGTACATATATGAAGGATAAAGCTCTGGTGCCATGAATGATATATGTAATTTTAAGATAATGCCTTGTTTATAATGCCCAATATTTTCAAACTCTTTGAGAACAATGTACAATGAAGCCCAGATTGGCTCTGTCCATGGTAGAGCTTTGTAACCAGTGCCCTTTACTTCTTACTTGAATTTAATTACTAAGTGATTTTGGTACTTACTAAATAATACATATATAAAGTGCCTAAGGAAGTGTTCTATACACATTCAGTGGTCAATCCATGTTGGCTTTCTTATTGCCCAACTCTTTTGATAGCTCCAAGCATCTCTCTCTCTCTTTTTTCTTCAAAGCATCTCTTATTAGCACAGACTTTGAGAAAGTAAATCCTCTAGTGATGAAAAAAAATTCCCTATTTAATACCTGTTCTGAAAACAGACTACCCTCAGTGGAGGACCCCAATTAGATCAGTGAAGTTGTTGTCACCACAAACATATACTATAAATGGTTTTGTCTGCATTCTCTTTTCTACATCCCCACAGCCCTACATCCAAAGGAAAACAAATGTTTTCTGTTTCTTTTTGTTTCTGACAGTGGGATCAGGGATTTTAGAACTTATTTTATGAAAACATGAGTGCTTCACCAAAAAATGAAAGACTGGGTGTTAGAGACATGGGTATTTGGCAGTAGAAGGGCATTTGGGATTAACAAACATGAATAGGGTTAGGGTGGTATATCATTACCAGTATCTGGGGAAGGACTTTAGCATTATTTGGATTAGATTCCCTTGGTATTAGGTGACAATTCTTTTATGGACAAAAAATTGGTTTCTTTGGAATTCTTTTTGCCCTAATTTCTTTCCATCTTTGGTGTTTCTACTCATTTGCATGATTGGCCTATGGAACAATTTATCATCCTCTTTTACACATCTGATTTTCTAAAGGTCACCTGGCAAGTCAGGGATGACATTGGGCATATTCTCTTGGGTAGCTACTAATAATTGCTCTTCCTCCCCATTGCTTTGGGTGTCTGGCACATTTGTAATTGACAGAAGGATAACAATGCAATCTGGCTGGTTTCCAAGGCCACCCTCAATCAGAATTGGATAGTATGGGGGGTGGCTAAACTGCCCATATCCATCCCTTAGCAATCAGGAAGACAAGCTGAGAGAACGGGAAGAGAATTTAAAAATCTGAAATAAAGAAAGTCTCTCAACAAATCATTGTTTCTTTAATGAGGAAAACCCACACATTCAATTAACTATAAAGCTATAAACAAGCTGCAAGTAGCAACAGAAATTTGAATTTAGTACTTAACCTCTCTCTAGCTATCTTTAGAAATGTCCAACCTGTTTCTGTCTGTGAAACCCTATTCTTTCACCAGAATCTGTGCACAGAGAACTCTGCTTGCAGCTAGAGGCTATGGGCAAGTGCACTGGTTTCTGAGTGGAGTTTAACCAGGCTGAACCACATAAGCGTGCCGGGCTCTTGAATGATCCAAGAGTACCAAAGTGGAGAGAATTTCACCGGTCACATCTGTGATTAGAGTGGGGAAAAAAAAATTATCAATGATCCTCGGATAAAATAAGAAAGGCTATATTTCTTTAGCCAGCAAGATAATTTACAAATACACACAAAAGATATTGACATTTTTTTTTAACATCCTTCAATAATCTTGTCTTGGCCTACTAAAAGACACAAAGCTTTTGTTTAATACCAAGATTTTTTTGTTGGTGTTTTATATAAATTCAAGTGTTACGATAGTGATGACGAAAGAATATTTATTCTTCTTCTAAAATAGTTAATTATGAACAGATAACTACACAATATAGATTTTAAAAATTAACATTTATTGTTTGCTGAAAGTTTGGGTAAAAGATAAGTATGCAAATGTGATTATTTATACTTCTTTGAAATTGGGTCAATTATACTATATAATAGTCACACAGTTTTTCAAACCTAGCAAAGGACTTTTATATTTTAACTGTCATCCTAAATCTGGTAGATAAAATGAATGGCCCCAATTCTTCACCCCTCTTGGTATGCATGCTGGTCTGATTGCTCTTTGCCATGTGGCCCTGCAGTGGTTCTGACTTGGACCAGGTGGCTTCCTTTGGCTGGAGTGCATTTATGCATAATCTATGCCTAGACTTTGGGATAGCTTATGTGTTTTTGCTTCTGCCCTTAGGCTTCAGCTACCACCATGCAGAGGACATTCCTAGACTAGCCTATTGGTTCCAGGATATGGATAAGGGACACACAGAACAGAAATGTCCCACAAAGCTCTCCCAACTGGGCCAAATTTAATCAGAGCTCTCAGCTGACCTACAAGTGCATGAACTACAATTAATACAAAATTGCTTTTCTAAGCCCCTGAATTTGAGCATGATTTGCTATGCAGCAATAGCTAAGTGATTCTATAGCATGTAAGGCTGGAGTGTTGTGCTGTTCATGGTTTCTTAAAATCAATACAGAGATTGCACATGGTTAAATGGCTTACTCAAAATCACTTGTAATTTAGCATTCCACTGGGCTTTCAACACCCATCTTGATTTCAAATCCCCATGTTCTTTTACTCTGAAGAAGTCCTTCTAGAAACTGAGCATGATTTTTAAAGTTCATTAAACCTCAGAGTGGACATCTATTACTGTGATTCAGTCTCTCTGCTGCCTCAGCCCTCTTGCCCACGGAGTGGAGTAAAGCCATGTGATCAGCTCGTAGAATGCAAATTCTCATATCCTCCCTTCCCAGTTCTGTATCCTCTCTCTGTGAGTGCACACGTGTCTTGTTCTGAGCGTACTATACAGTAATTGATTGGAACATTTAATTTTGCAAATGGCTGCAAAAGAAGTGAGTCATGGTATAGTGGTAAAGACTTTAACACCCTCTCCCCATTTTCACCCAAATTTAACAATTTCCTGAGCTGTGATGAAGAGCTATTAAGCTTGAAAGGATGAAGGAGTCTGGACTCCTGGTTAATAAATCTGTCCTCACCACCTGGGGCTTGGAGGGTCCCACATGGCTGGAAACATTAAGTCCACCCTTAGAAGAAATTCCTCAAGGCTCTCTCCTAATGCCAATTCCAATGTAAATGTTTTATAGGGGACAAGGAAATATAGAGTTGAGGCAAACTGAAACAACCTAAATTCATACATGGTAGAAAAAAAAAATCCTATAGTAGAGTACTGGAAAACCATCAGAATTCAATCTCTATCTGGACATCATATATGTTTAGGAGAGCAGGAGGAACTGTTGTTTAATTTTAATTTTAATTTAATTTATTATTATTTTTTTTAATTTTCTGGGAACACTTACAAAGAGAGACTCTTATTTAATCCCTGTTGAGGTTTTTCAAGATCCATTTAGAGGCTGAAAGCAATAGAGCTACTTTGGCATCTTATAACTTATTTTGCAGATTTATCTAACTGAGCAGGCCCCTGTGGAAGGCTTGTAATAATTGGGCTTCTGAAGTTGTGTTGAACTGATAGGTGATATCCATGCACACAGATTTGACAACAACAATCTCATTTCTCTCATGGTTTAACCACCACCCACGTGCTGATGACTCTGAACTTTTTAATTCTAGCAGAGGCTCTTCTATGAGTCTCAGACTTCTAAATTCAACTGCCTTTTGGCCCTGCACATGAGAATGCCCCAAAGCACCTCTGAATTAACATATGCAAATCTAAATGTATCATTTTCCTCTTACTACCTTTTCTTCCTAGCTTCCCTGTTTCTACTCGCTGGTTGTAAGTTTCTCAACACCTTTGTGCTTCAGTTTCCTCTTTTGTAAAATGGGATTATAATATTGCTTATCTTAAAAAGGTTATTATGAAGCGCTAAAGAAGTTAATATAGTAAATAACTTAGAATACTCTTTTATACATATTAAGCACCGTAAATACTTCTCAGACCCCCAACCTTGTATCTTAGACATTCATGTCTACCTGACACTTCCTACATGTGCCACTGTGTATCTTACGTTCATGCCTTTTCTTAAACTGTTTCCCTTGCTTGTATCAAAATTCCTCTTTCTTTGATTAAGTATCTCCAACTGATGCTCCATTTCATCACTGAGTCATTTGTTCAAGCCTTCGTTCATTCATGGAACTATAATTTATTGAACAATGACTCAGAAAAAGGTGACTACAAACAATATGGCACTCTGGCTGTAAGGAACATGTGCAAAGATGGCATTGGGGGATGGATGAATATGTGACCGTGGTCACTTAACTAGAGGAGAGTATGTGTGTGGTGAGGAAATGACTAGAGAATATATAAACATATTTGAGGGACACTAATATAGTCTGGGCGAGGCATTTCAGATATCCCCTTCTCTAAGAAATGTCCCTGACATCCAGGTAAGATTAGGGTTTCCTATCCTGTCTCAGAGCATACCTGGTATATTAGCTTGGGCTACAGTATAAAATTACCACAGACTGGATGGTTTACACAACAGACATTTATTTCTCAATGTTCTGGAGGCAGGAGGTCTAAGTTCAAGGGGTCAGCTGTTTCCTGGGGGAGAGTCCTCCCTCTTTTTGTCTTGTAGAGAACCATCATCTCCCTGTGTCTTTATATGGGTGACAGAGAGTGATCTCTCTTCTTTTTTAAAGCCACTAATCTCATCATCCTCGTGACTTCATCTGACCTAATTGTCAAAGGCACCATCTGCAAATATCATCACCTTGTGGGGGTAGGGCTTCAATACAGTGAATTTTGGGGAGATACAAACCAGTCCCTAGCTCCTGGCTAACCTCCCCCAGAAATCTTACCTGAAGTTTCTGAATACATGTTCCCTTCCCTACTTTTGCTTTTAGAATACAAGTGACTTGAGGGCAGGCCCTGAATCTTTTAGTTCTGTGGATCCAAGGCCAGACACACTTATAAATGCACAGTAATTGCACAACAAATCTTTGTTGAACCAAACTGAGGTGCTTATACAGGGTGGTAGTCTTTTTGGCAAAGTTTTTGTTTTATCTGAAGCTAAACTCCATAGTATCTGTTAAAGCGGATACCTTAGGAAATGTATTATAATCTTTAAGTGACTTTGAGCACATCCTTCCCCTCTGCCATTGAGCTTCGGTTTTCTCCTTTATAAAAATTAGGATCCTTGAGTGAATAGCCAAAGTCCTTTCTGCCTCTCTGATTCTGTGATTCAACCTTCTGGTCACACTCTTTTGGCCTCTTATAATCAATGACCTTTCTCCTGTTGGCTCTCAGGGAACGTCCCCATGTGTTCCTCCATGTTTCCTTCCCACTCTGTCCACTCCCCTCCTCAGTCTCCTTTGCTGATTTCCCTGCAGGTTCTTCTTCTTAGTAACGGGGCAAACCCTAAACCCCTTTCACTTCTTTAACCACTTTTTTCCAGGACGGGGTGGTGGTGGTGGTGGAGGGGGGAGGTTGCAAACTAAGACCAGAGGCCGGGTCTGCCCTCGCTCCCTGTTTCTGCAGAGAGAGTTATACTGGGACACAGCCACACCCATTCATGTACTATTATCTCCGATGGCTTCCCAGCTACAATAGCAGAATGAATTCTTGTGGCAGAGGCAGTCTGGCCAGCAAAGCTAAAATATTTGCTGTCTGGTCCATTACAGCATGTGTCTGCCAATCTCTGTGCTAGGAAATTTCATCCTGTCCTATGGCTTTGATCATTATCTACATTCTAGTGAGTCATAAGTTTCTGTCATCAATCTTAACTTCTCTCCTGAGCTTTACATTCTTACATGCAACTGTTTACTCCCTGTTGCTACTTGGTCTTTAATAAGCATCTCAGAAGAGGGTTGCAGGCAAGATGATGACTCTGGAGCAAGGCACCCGGGTCTGAATCCTGCCTTTCCTAAATACTAGCAGTGTGGCCTCAGCAAGTTATTACCCTCTCTCTGCCTTACATTCCTCATTTGCCCAATGGAGATGATGATTATAGTAACCTCTCATAAAGTGGTGATGATGATTTTATTTATGTAGAGCCCTTAGAACACTCGTTGTGGACTCAAGTTCTTGTAGTTATCACCAACTCTCACTTTCCCTCATACTCCACATGGAGTATATCAGCAAGTTCTCTCAAGTCTGTCTTTAAAATTTTATTACTCAGCATCTTCACTGTTAACTATTCTACACTAAGCTACCATGATTTATCAACTGAACTCCGTGAATCTCCCTATTACCCTTTCCGTATCCTTTTGGCATCCCTTCTTTGTTACCTAGTTCTCCACCCAGCAGCAGTGCAATCTTTTAGAAACAGAATTTTATCACAGCACTCCCTTGCACAATATCATCTAATATCTTCCCAATACACTCAGAGTAAAGCCCAAAGTCCTCACCATTGAGGGACAAAGCCCTACATGTTCTGTCTCTGACTTCCCTCTGAACATTCTCATTCATTATTCTTTTCCCCTTACCCTGGTATTTCTGGTCCTCCTCAAGGATGGAAAGTATAGCCATGTCTCAGAGCCTTTAGACTTGATATTCCTCTGTCTGGACTGCTTTTGCTCCAGATATTCTCATAGTCTACTCCCTTATTTAAATCAAATGTCTGCCTTAATGTCATATCCTCAAAATATCCTTTCCTGCTTGCTCCGTTAAAGACCTACCTTCTTTCACTCTCCATTCTCATTGACTACTTTCTGTGGTCTTCACAGCATTTAACACTAAATCATGTTACATTATGTATTTGCTGAATTATTTGTTTGATGTGTTCATTGTATAAGCCCCAAGAGGAGAACAATTTTGCTTCTTGGTCATTATTATAATTTTGGTGGCTAAATGAGTACATGTCTTTTTGTATACAGCCAATAAATACGTGTCAGGTGAATGATAATATTCTGCTTTATAGCAAATCTGGGCCAAATCAGGACTAATGTATGTACATCTACTAAGACCTGATGGAGATGTTCAGCATCATGCCACAATAGCAAAACTTTAAAATTTATACAACATGATAAAAAAGAATAAATGGTTTTATATCACCTGTCCTGACAACTACTTTCTCTGAAAAGATAATTTCAGACCTCCAGGCAAAATATTAAGCCTTAATCAGTGCTAGATCTACTCTGAACATTTTTCTTATTTTGTCTCCATCTATTTTGTTATTGTATACAATAAATGTATTGCATTTTGCTGAAATTGGGACTATAATTTGACAATAAAAACATCTTTGTTTTTGTGTTTAAGGAATTCTCCCCAAAATGTCTTGCAGTTCAAAATGAGAGTTACAATGTAAAAAGTCTAACTTGCCCGAGTAAAGCCAATTTTTAGATATGCCTCTAATCCTCCTTTCATCTCATCCTGCCATTTCTGAAATATGTGGGGAATCAAATTGAAAATAAGATTTCTCAGGGCTCAGATCAGAGCCTCCAAACGAATTGTGAACTGGCCTCAGGAGGACCTGACATGTACTCATCTTGCGTATCCGTGAAGAATTATTGCAAGGGTTCTATCAGAGCAACATTTTCTCTTGGAAATAAGCCCAAACTCCAAGGTTTGCATTTTAATAAGGATAGTTCTTTTTTTTTTTTCCTTTGAGCTCACAAGTAAAGCATTTTGTGATGAAAAAGCAACCAATACATTATGTGAAAATCCGAATAAAATCGCCCTATAACCTTGTGTGTCAAAGATAGTCTGTTAACATTTTAGTGTATTTCCTTATAGTATTGTTTCTCTGCATACATAAAATATACTTTTGTCATCCCATAAGACCAAAATGTTATCCAAACAGGATCATATATTTACTGTTCAGTAAACTACCTTTTCAGTATAAGCATCCATTGTGAATATTTTCTGGGATGAAACATATTCTTAGACAGCATGATTCTACTATCTATATGGGGCTTTGCGCTTTAGCTGTACCATAATTAATTTATATGTTGAAGAACTAGGTTGCTTCAGTCCTTCTTGCCATGTTGCTTATAGTGGACATACATTATTTTCTGTCCTCCCCAGCATCACCTGTTTGAGGGCACTACCACTCCATACATGAACGTCCCTGTCCATTGCCCATCCCTGGCTACAGGGACCTTGGCTTACCAATACTGCATCTCTTGGAAAAAGCAATTTGTCTAATATTGAGAACATACCTCATATAGGTAAAATCAGAGAACTTCCGGAGAATGGTACATAGATGTTAGGGATGAGTTGAAGGAAAGTTCTTTCTTTTCTTTAGTGTTGCTTCATTGTTCTTTCTTTTCTTTAGTGTTGCTTCATTGTAATGATATAAGGTAGGAACTCCCACAGCTCTCCTCTGAGCACTGGGGAGAAACCCACCTATGGTTAAGGAGAATGAGGATAAGGCAACAGGGAACATTGTTTGAGGAGTCAAAGAAGAGAAAAAGAACCTTTAGTTTTGGAATCAAGCTATGCCTAAAGCTGTAATATTCCTGAATTTCTCACTTCCATGTGCCAATGTAGTCTTTTGCTTTTTATTATTATTATTTTCACTTAAATTAGGTTTGGGCAGAATTCCTCATCATACCTAAGCAACAATTCTACAACTGTAATCTGCTAAATTTTCCATGACAGATGAGAATCTCTTCATCTCATTTTGTGGCATTATTATTTTGATGTACAACTGATAACTCTTTTTTTTTTTTTTAACTTGATGGCGATGTCCTTAAAGGAACCTGGGAAACACATAGTTCATGAGCTCTATTATTTTTTTTTTATACTGATTTTTCGAAACAGAAGGGTTTTACTCCTCCAGACCGCTCCTTAAGAGCTGCTTTAGTTCCTTCAGATGAATACAGTACATGGTAAATGTACAATAGAACTGTGATGAGTAGATTATCAAAAGATTGAATTTGCTGCATGAGAAGCCCCAAGAGTTTTGTAAAGGTGCACTGATTCCCTCAGGTTATGATCAAACACTGTATCAAACACTGTGAAATGCACACTGTTCTCTTTGGTCCTTCAATCTTATATGGTCATAAAAAACTGCACTGTGTTTGTTCCAATTTTTCAACATGAAATGTAAGTTGAACTTTAAAAACATGAATTGTGCTCCCAGGGAAGGAGCTATAAAGTCCCACTGAGATTTAAACATAGATGATGGAACTATTTGCTAGTTTTTTTTTGGGGGGGGGGAGGGTTGAAATCTAGGTATCCACTGAAGTCCTGACAATTTGACAAAAGCATAACTTGAAGGCAGTAGAAAGCTTTTTGACCTATAGGATCATATTTAAGGTCATAAAGATAGTATTTCAGGTCTCAGAAAAAACAGAGTAAGGAGAAAAGCTTTCACAGTCTACTTTGCTCCTCCACCAGAGGTAGCCCTCATGAGATTTTTTTTTCCTCCATAGCATCCTGGGAACTCTAAAGCTTTCCTGATAATGTCTAGAAAACAGACTTCTGTCTGAGATTGACTAAGAAGCCAAGGGGAAAAAAAATAAAACAAAACACGAGGTTTAGCTCTAATTATAAAGTTTAGGTCCATTTTGATATCAGAATCAACAGTGTCACAACAACTAATTAAAGAGGCAGTGTCAAAACTAAAGTTAAATAAATGGCAAAAATAAGGCAGCTGGCAGGACATAACAAACTATTATAATGGACTGTCCTGCTCCTTTCAGCACATAAACCAACAGGCTTGTCAACTACACCAATTTATTCATATTGTAATGAGTTTATTTTGGTATATCTCTTTTTGATATTCCATTTTTTCTTTTTTTTTTAAGATATTATTTATTTATGACACAGAGAGAGAGAGACAGCTGGAGAGGGAACACAAGCAAGGGGAGAGAGAGAGAGAGGGAAAAGCAGGCCTCCTGCCTAGCAGGGAGCCCAATGAGGGGCTCAATCCCAGGACCCTGGGATCATGACCTGAGCCAAAAGCAGACGCTTAATGACTGAGCCACCCAGGAACCCCATGATGTTCCATTTTTCTTCCTGATCTTCTACCAGTTTGTTACAGCTGAGTCAAATATGCTATTGCTATGAGCATGGTCTTCGCAGGCTGCTAAATGCATAGGTCCAAAGAGGATCCACCCTCTGCAGGGCTCCATTCAGTATGGGCCAAGCAGGTGCCCACAACCTGAGATGAAGACTGTTCTTCAGAAGGCCATCTTGCCTCCAATGGCATGAGTCAAGTGGTAACTCCAGAATTCCTCCTTCTGGCAATGGCCCCCTTTATCACTCTCTCTTCAATGCTAGCGATCTCTTTTTCACTCTGCCTTGGGACCACTGGTACTAATCATCATGCCCCTTGCTGGGTTTAGGTTGAGCATTATGGGATTTTCAGGATTTTCACATTGTTACTCATTCTCTAGACTCTATCCCTATTGTATACTGTGACTCTTATCCCTTTCACTCCATCTCCTAAGACATTTTCATGGAGCTCTAGGTCAATCATTAACAAGCACATATTCTCAGTCCCATCAGCAAATATTTACTTCTTCTTGCTCAAAAATCTGCTCTCCTCTGATGGCACTACTTTTCCTGAAACACTTTCAAGGAGTGGTTTATTTTTCTCCTACAATTTTCCTATCCAGGCATCTGGAGGCATGATAGATGTCTTACTACTCTGCCACTTCCAGACCATTCTTTCCTGAACATTCCTTCTTATTTTCCATCCACTATTAGGTTATCCTCTTCCTTTGGAAAATTTTTCTCCTGACACACTTTACTTTCTTTGACAGTACTGATATGGTAATTTTAGATAATTTCTGTAGCCTCACAAATGATCTTTCCAATGCCCTCCTCTCGATTTCTTGACCTTCTCTGTTCTGTTGATTTTGTCCTACACTCTATCCCAGGCACTCTATATTACTGCCACATGCTTGGCCTTGTTACTTACTAATAACGGCATAACATTCCATTCTATTTTGCAGTTCCCTCCTTGCAATACCTAAGCTCCAATAATATCTCAACCCCTCCAGAATATCCAATGCGTCAGTCCACTAATTTAACATTGTACCTCCCTGTCTCCTCAAGTCTTCTCTTCCTGCTATGTTCAACTCAGATTTCATGGTTGGCTACTATTATCTCTTACAATCAATCTATTATTATAATCATTCTCTTGCAAGTACATCGCTCCTCTCTACCCTCTTGGCAAAACTATACCACTGGTTAAATTCATCTCTTTATGTACTCAATGTCTCCACCAGACCTGCTGAACGCGGCTGAAGAACACACAAAATATCCTGATTGATGTCATTGTAAATTCATCAGTAATCTTAAGGTGGCCCTTACTGCCACTGGTCAAACATAATATATACCTTTAGTCCCTTCCTTCTTCGCCTCTAGTCAGTGCCTCTCAAACTTTAGTGGGCAAAAATAAAATCACCTGGAGATTCTTGTTAAGATGTCCATTCTATTTTTTTTATGTGTGTAGTAGAACATGAGATTCTATATTTCTAGTAGGTTCCTAGATAATAATGCTGTTGGTATATTAAGAAGGAAGGGTCCAATGAAAATTGCAAACCCTTCTTTCCTTTCTCAAAATTCCATTATGTTTTCCCATCATCACTCTCAACCATTGACCTTGCTTCCTACTTTACTCGAAAATTGAAGCAATTGTAATAGAAATTCTATAAGCAGTACCTACCATACTTTCCCACATTCCTGCAATTGAGGTCATGCACTTACCTTATCTCCTATTAGTAAGGATGGACTGTTCAGGGTCCTCACCAATGTTAAAATTCTGTACCTCGTACACTAAAACTAGACATCTTTTTTTTTTTTCTATTCTGCTTTCTCAGGTTGCCCTGACAATTTTCCCCTCTCAGTTTTAAAACAATTTTTAAAATATCTACTGGAACATTCCCTCAATCATACAGCTATGTTGCCATTTATCTCATATTAAAGAAAACTCTCTCCCTGGACCTCCCTTCCCCCCGAAACCATTACCTAATTTCTTTTCTTCCCTTGAAAAGAAAGCTATATGCCATATGACCAATTAATCTACATCCCCCTCTCTCACCACCGCTACAATCAGTTTTTTACATCACCACTCCTGGCCTCTGGATGCTAACAATGATCTCATAGTTACTAAATCCAAGGTCACCTCTCTGTCTACCTATTATTTGCCACAACTGATCTCTTTCCTTGAAAAGTTTCAAGACATCTCACTTTTTTAATTTGCCTCCCACCTTTGTAATTACTTAGTCTCAGTCTCTTAGACTGGCTCTTCTTCATTGCCAACTTCTGCATCTTGGAAGACTCCAGCATGTAATCCTAGGACCTCTTCTCTCTTTGCAATCCATAATCACTCCTAGGTGATCTCACCCCATGACATCCCTTTGAATATTTATCTCTGTGCTGACATTCTCTCAGTTTCTATCCTCTTCACAACTATTCATCTGAAATATGCATTTGTACCTCCCACTATCTATTCATCACTCCACTTGAATATCTAAAAGGTGACCCCGATATGGATGTATCTAAAACTGAGCTCATTATGTTTTCTTCTTGAACTCCTTCTCCCCTGCAAAAAGTTATTTTTTGACAAGGCTTTTCCTCTTGGTTCATATCTCTTCTTTTATTTCATGTCCCAAACTTTGGTATCTTCCTTAACTCTTCTTTTTGTCTTACACCTCAGAGTCTAATTGGCAAATGCTCTCAATTCTAACTTCAGAACACATTCAGTATTCATTCCATTCTCATTGCTCCTACAGCCACCACCCTGAACTAAACCACTATGCCTAGATTCTTCCAATAATCTAATGGCTCTCCCTGCTTTCACCCTGGACAAATCTGCTTGGCACAGTAACTAGAGTGATCTTCTTAAGAAAGTAAGTTAGATTCTATCAACCCTTTGCTTAAGCTCCTCCAGAGCTCTCTTTGCTACCAAACTAAAAGTTCTTACTACGATCTCAAGGTTTTACTTGTTCTGACCCTTGTTGTCTTTCTAATGTCACTGCTTCACCCTTCCTCTCTACTGCCTTCTTTTACAACCATGTCAGCCCTTTGATGCCTGTGGCAGCTAAGGACCTTGGCATCTGTCTCCTCGAACTTGAAATTAGCTTCCTGAACCAACTGTCTGTCTCAATCCCTCACTTCTTTCATAATTTGTTCAAAATTTCCAGTCTCATTAAAGTATTTCATGAATACCTTTACTAAAATTTCCTCCAACATGTCCTGATGTAAGCTCTTCTTGTGCACTTAGCATTATCACACATCTTTTATTTAGTTTATTGCCCTCTTCTTCTACTGGAATGTAAGTTCTATAAAGGTAGTGATGTGTTGGTTTTTTTTGTTTATTATTGCTTTCCCAGTACTTAGATCACTGTCTGATATATTGTATAGGACTGAAAAGTATTTGATGAATAAACACATCAGCTTGAGTTTTATATAGCACTGAAATAGAGAACTAATTTTTTGCATCTATCCCTTGATGGGGGAGTTCTAGACAAATGTCAATAATGTATTAAGGACAAAAGTTAGAGCTGTCATCTGGAAGTTAGCCAAGTTCATCTCATGCTAACTTGAATACCTTCCTTGATTTTTCTTCTATTCTTTTTTTTTCCCCCTAGAGAATAGAATTGTGGACAGAAAGTAGCTGTCATATTCAGCTTTGTTGAAAGTCAGGAGGCTGTATGCACAAATGAATTTGCTTCAAAGATGATCCTATAGGTGTTACAAGAACCTGTTGACATTTTTATAGTAAAGCTACTCAGATTTGAAATCATCATCTGCTTTCTAAAACCCTGATCCTTATTTCAGCCTCACCAGTACCAACCAAAGACAACTGCTCTCATATTTTACCCCTTACTCACAGCTCTCTGGCTATGACCCTCATCCCAATAAGAAGGACAAATGTCAGAAGCATGCATTTTTACATTTGTGCAAACTCTTCTATTGTCAGTAAATTATTCAAGAACTTCATTTGTTCAGAAAACTATCCATATGTCTATAATGAATTACTTTATCACTCTCAATCTTACAAACCTTTCCAAATGAAAAATTTGTTGGAACTTATTCCAGTTAAAGTACTTTTTGTTGTTGTTGTTGTTAAAGATTTTATTTATTTATTTGAGAGATAGAGAGTGAGTGAGAGATAGCATGAGAGGGGAGAAGCTCAGAGGGAGAAGCAGACTCCCCTCAGAGCCGGGAGCCCGATGCAGGACTTGAACCCAGGACTCCAGGATCATGACCTGAGCTGAAGGCAGTGGCTTTAACCAACTGAGTCACCCAGGCACCCCTCCAGTTAAAGTTCTTATTCACTTTTCTTTCTGGCTCAGTTCCTAGCATTCACATTATACCTTCTTAAGGAGACCACAGGGCTCCCAAATTGCTGCTGAGTGCATAGTGTTTGTATAATAAGTGTCATTTGAATGTTTCAAGAGTGCACCGAATCATGGAATCTCAGGTTGTAAAAAATACTAAATCATCTAGCTCTGACACTCATCATGGTTTGATTTTTTTCTCTAATGATCCCTTTTGAACACCTCCTGAAATGGAATACATGCTGCCTCTCGAAGAAATGCAAGAATACGTCTGTTACTGAAGTCTTCTGTCTTGAGCTATAATCTCTGTCCCTTTCATTTATAACATTCATCCTGGTGCAGTTGCTGGCAGAACATACAAGAGAAAAAGATGTAAATTCAGAATGAGGTGCCCTGGATTCAAATCTTATGGGATGACTTGATTATTTTTGGAGTCTACACTTATCTGTTAAGTTTCACTCTCTGAGTTCATTGAATGAAGTAAACTAACTGCTCCAACAATAGACTTCAAAGTGCATAAGGGCTCAAACTCATTAGAAACTGAATTGTTATGACATAACAGTACGGGGTAGGTTAACAAATTCATGGAACAACATTTCTACGTATGGGCAATCAGGGACCCAAACTGATGAAGCTTCCATCGTAATTATCATTAGTTTCTAAGGTTGTTTTGTAACTCTTCATTACAGCTAACCAGAAGGGGAAAAGCACAGAGAAGCATGCACATAAGGGATCGTGTGTGTGTGTGTGTGTGTGTGTGTGTGTGTGTGGTGTAAAAGTGGATTCCAGTTATTTCACCAATGTTCCACTTGACTACAGAGCCCAGTCAGAGGGCCACATCTAACTTATCTAGAGCTAAGATACGCAGCTCCTGACTGGCAGTCACTTCTTAGAGATAACGCTACAGAAAAAGGAAACACAAACTTTATTGTTCTCTGCCAAGCTGTCAAATAGAATAGTAATAATTCCCAGGGTTGAGAAGAGATACACATGTTGGTGTTTTGTAAAACAGCAATTATTATTTCCTGTACTTTGCATGAAAACAGAATGAGCTCCTTTTGTCCTCTGTGTAACAGTCTTAAAACGTTTAAAGCCAGACATCATATGTCATTTGAGTATCCTTTTCTCCTGATTGAAAAATTTCCCATTCATCCTAGTGTTCCCACAGGACATCTTTTCAAGCCCTTTAACAGTTCTGCTTTCTTTCTTTGCACATGCTTCAAATGCAGCACACACACCTGAATGCAATACTCCAGGTAGAGTGTGAGCAGCATAGACAAGAGATGGACTGTTTCTTCCCTTGTTCAAGATCCCATGTCTCTTTCAATTCAGTTCATGATGGAGAGAGCTTTGCAGGAAGCCTTATCATAGTGTTGCTTTATATTGACCTTGCAGTTGAATAAAACCCTTAAGTATTACACTCTTATGTTGCTTTGCATTTCAAAGATGTTCTACGGCCTTTTGTCTGAAAGAAATATCTGATTTTCACATCAGTATGAAAGGCACAAAATGATCAAGAGAATTTGGGGCTTATCCAATGAGCAAACCTTTCATGAGAATGTACAGCCATACAGCACAGTAAGTCCTTGTGTTTACTGAGCTGACTCCTTTTTATTTTTGTCATTATTTTATTTTTTTAATTATACAAATGGTACATTAGTTCAATATCGTTTTACAATAATCAGACAATACAGGTAAAGTGAATGGCCTCTTTGACTCCCCCACCAATAGAGTTATGCTGTCCTACTTATACATGTACTTATGTACATATACATGGACTATATAGTTTTGGGATGCCTGGGAGGCTCAGTCAGTTAAGCATCTGCCTTGGGCTCAGGTCACAATCCCAGGGTCCTGGGATAGAGTCCCCTATGTGGCTCCTTGCTCAGCTGGAAGCCTGTTTCTCCCCCTGCCGGCTCTCCCTGCCGCTCCCCCTGCTTGTGCTCTTTGACAAATAAATTTTTTTTTAAAGGACTATATAGTTTTGTTTGTAGACATTTCAGGCATACATTATACTATGCTGTGCATAAATCTTTGTAAGAGAATTTTCACTTACCAATGTGCTTTTAATATTTGTGTACATCAGTACACATAAATCTACCTACTGCTTCTCATTAGGATTTTTTTTTTTTTGGATATGGATAGTCCATTTAACAAACAGTTTGTTAAGAGGCATTTAAATTTCATCTGATTTTTTTTTTCCATGAGTATAAACTATACTGCAGTGACCCTTTTGAATTTATCTCTTTGTACACCTCTAATTTTCCTCTACACTGAAATGGTATCATTGCTGGGCCACACTAATGGCACATTTTTAGTTTTAGGAGATAAAAAAACACTTCGTTTTTTCTGAAGAGTAATACCAATTTCCAACCACCCCAACAAAAACGGAAAGTACCTGCTTCCCTACAGTTCTGCCAATATAAGATTTGATGTCTCTTTTTCATGGTTAGTGACTGAGATGGTCTTTCAGGCAGCCTCACCACTTGCAGTAAAAATTAGTGCAAGTCTTCTAATTTTTTTTCCAGTTTTGTGAAAAAAGTCATCAAGCTAATTTACACTTCTCTGGTGAGGGCCGATTTAAGTATCTTTACAAATGTATACTGGCCACTGGTTTGTTCCTTCTTGTACGTAACAAGAGCCTACTTCCGTGTCTGTTCTTGGTCTTTTTTTATTCTTTTACTAAACTTTGATCGTTGAGGGAGGATCTGGTCTCTACCTCATCATCACTGTCTCTGCAGTGCTTAACACTCTGTCATCCACTCAGCAGTTTTTGAATAAGGCTTCCTCATTCCCAATGTCTAATTTCCCACCAAACTCAGTCAGTTCCACTGTCAAAATGTATCCCAATTTGTTGTATTCTTATGATTGTTCGCCTTCACCAAGAATTTAATTTCCATATGAATAAGGACTCCATCTTTTGTGTTTATGCACTTGCTCCCAGTAATCATAAGCATTCTTATACTCCTGGAGACATATCTTCTCTCTTTTGATTGGTTTTTCTATTCCTCTTATCCAAAGTTGGGAAGAACAAGCTTTCTCCCCACATGGGCCATGTTCCAATCCCCAGTACCTGTGAACGTCACCTTACATGGCACAAGGGACTTGACAAACATGTGAAAATTAAAGACCTGGAGCTGAGGAGAGTGGCCTGGATTATCCATGTGAGTCCAATGTAATCACAGGGTCCTTGATGACAGAGGTAAGTTTGGAGTGATTCCAGAAAGAAGCCATGAAGCAAAGGAAGCCAGCAATCTCTAGGTGGAAAGACAAGGAAACAGATTCTCCCCTAGAGCTTCCAGAAGAAACACAGCCCTGCCAACCCTTTTTAGAATTCTGACTTCCAGAGCAGTAAGGTAATACATTCATACTGTTTTAAAGCAGTAAGTTTGTGGTGATTTGTTAAAGCAAAAACAGGAAACTAATATCGGCATGCATCCATTGATAAAGAATTCACATCTCAGGGGGTGCCTGGGTGACTCAGTTGGTTAGGCGACTGCCTTCGGCTCAGGTCGTGATCCTGGAGACCCGGGATCGAGCCCCACATCTGGCTCCCTGCTCTGCGGGAGGCCTGCTTCTCCCTCTCTCGCTCCCCTTGCTTGTGCTCCCTCTCTGGCTGTATTTCTTTCTGTCAAATAAATAAATAAAATCTTTAAAAAAAAAAATTCACGTCTCAGTCTGTTGTATAGATAAGAGAGGCTGAGGGTTTATGAAATTTCCAACTGATTTTCTTTTCTTTTCTTTTTCTTAAAAAGATTTTATTTATTTGATGAAGAGAGACAGGGAGAGAGGGAACACAAGCAGAGAGTGGAAGAAGAAAAAGCAGGCCTCCCACCAAGCAGGGAGCCCGATGCGGGGCTTGATCCCAGGGCCCTGAGATCATGACCTGAGCTGAAGGCAGACGCTAAACAACTGAGTCACCCAGGTGCCCCTCCAACTGATTTTCTAATGAGCTCACTCCTTTGTTGTCAGCTATATCTCACCTAGCTACAGCAGGGAGATGGGCAACTGTTCATTCACAGGGTCCTGATATCCTTGCCAACCACTTCGGTAACAGTGCATGTATCGGTCAGCATTCCCCAAAGAAATAGAACCAACAAGATGCTTATAAAACAGTTTTATTTTAAGGAATTGGCTTATGTGATCAGCGGGGGAAGGGGGGTTCCAAGTCCAAAGTCTGTGGGATAGGCTGGCAGCTGGAGACCCAGAGAAGAGTCACAGTCCTAGTCCAAAGTTATTCTGCTAGTAGGATTCCTTTATGCTAGAGGAGGTCAGTCTTTGTTCTATTCAGGCCTTCCACTGATGAGACAAAGTCCACTCATGTTAGTGAGGGCAGTTTGCTTTACCCAAAGCTCACTGTTTTAAATGTTAGTCTCAGCCAAAAGACACCTTTGCAGAAGCATCCAGCAAAATGTTTGCCCTTTCCCCCTCACCTGCTAAGGCCCAAGCCCTATCACCGCTAAAGTCTTCTTTCCCCAATTATTAGTTAAGCTTCTTTTGGTTTGAAACAACAGAAATTAGTTCTTTTCAGTGGGATTTATGAAGGAGTACTAACATTGTTTTGAAAATCAAAAGAAATCACCAAACAAAGCAGCTTCAGTAAGAGGAAGAATGGGAATCTATCCACAGAATTTCAGGCCCAAGTCTCTGGACTCTCTGTAGAACTCGGATAATTAGGGGAGGGATCTTTGGTGACTTTCAGTCTGTCTCTTCACTATTTTACATTACGTTAAATTTAATTTTAATGTAAAACAAATCTTACTATCTTCCTGAATCAGATATCAAACCTAGGTAACAGACCACAAGAAGGAAGAAGAGGATCCTATGGTCAAGACACAGCCACAGGTAAGCCCAACTTGGGTGTCAGGCTCTTCTACAGAAACCAAGTTACTTAGGCACCCCACCCCCAAATGGGGACTGTACTGCATCAAACAGGTTTGGTGGCTGCCAGCTTGTTTCCACAGATGCCTACCACTTTAGTAATGACCTTGGAATGTCTGCAATGCCAGATATTACACGTCAATGATGAATTGTAGCATCTCAGTTGTCAAAGGTAAATGATGTTCTGTTACAACACGTGAAAAGAATGCCTCTCCTCACCCTGAGACTTTCACTCTTCAGAAAGGTCTCCAAGAGCTGCTGCTTCTCCAAATATCCTGTAGGCTCCCTTTCCCTCCTCCCATGGGACTCACACCAGCGGTCCAAGAGGTGGAGCCAGATGAGAAATCCAAGGACATCCTCTGCACTGGTTTCACAATCATTTGCTTTCTCAACTAAACAGAGCTGTTTTTTTGGTTGATGTTTTGTTTTGTTTTGTTTTAACTGGCTCCAGAATGCCATGCCTGCCCCAGTCTCCTCTTATTATGATTTCTCTTCAAGCAGGCGTCAGGTCTCCTACACAAATAGACTCCTGGGAGAACAGCCCCCCCCCCCCTTTCAGGATTCATGCTCAGACACGCCTGAGCCCTGGTGATAGGCACAGTTTCCACGGCCCTCATCCCTCCTGGTAAGGCTTCACCATTGCACCATGCTGCTCATTTTACAGAGCAGCTCACCTATGTTATCTCATCCGATTCTCAATGTGACTCTCAGGTAGGACAGAGAGATTTAGCTCCATTTTATAGATTCAAACATGGTCTTATACAAGTTCACACAGCCACTAAATTGGATGAGATCAGGCTCTTTTAACCTCAAGCCAGTGCTCTTTCTATTTCATTCTACTCTTTCCTTTACAGGGGGAATGGATTAATTTATTTCCACATGAGAAGTTATCAGGACAATGAGCAACCAGATGACAAACAATGAGGACTTGCTATTTATTATGCAGAGCAGCAGGGCATTTTGCTTAGTGAATAGCAGGATTTCACTTGTTGCTCATTTCAATACCACAGTGAATATATAGCTTTTCCTTTTTAAAATAAAAATAAAAATAATATGAAATAACGCATTGCTAATGAGCAATTGTTTATATAAGTGCAGTGGAGAATTTTAGCTGCTTACATAAAGTGTCAGGGCATCCTCAAGACGTACTGAGGAACCAAGATGAAAACATTGGGTCTGTATTTTGCACACAAAAAACAAAACTTTGCACAACAAGCCAAGAATTTTCAAATGGATACCAATAAAGCCTAATAAGTAAGGAAACCAAATTATATGCCTAGATATCCCCACAAATACAGTACCAACAGATGAAATGGAACCGACAATATTGCTTTTTATTTTTTTAAAGATTTTATTTATTTATTTGACAGACAGAAATACAGCTAGAGAGGGAACACAAGCAGGGGGAGTGAGAGAGGGGAAAGTGGGCTTCCCGCTGAGCAGGGAGCCCGATGTGGGGCTTGGTCCCTGGTCTCCGGGATCATGACTTGAGCCGAAGGCAGTCACCCAACCAACTGAGCCACCCAGGCGCCCACTTTTTTTAATGATCAAAAACAGTCTGATGTAACAAGAAACTTCTAAAATTATACCGAAGTATATACCACTTCTTCATTTCAAAGTATTCACAGAGAAGACATAACATTTCCCCACCTCTTTTCCAACTACAATTCATGTTGGAATCTTATTATATATATATATAATACACACACACACACACACACACACACACATATATATATTTAAGATTTTATTTGTTTGACAGAGAGAAACACAGCCAGAGAGGGAACACAAGCAGGGGGAGTGAAAGAGGGAGAAGCAGGCTTCCTGCCAAGTACAGAGCCTGATGTGGGACTCGATCCCAGGTCTCCGGGATCATGACCTGAGCTGAAGGCAGTCACTTAACCAACTGAGCCACCCAGGCACCCCCCTTTATTATATTTTATTAATAGTTCAGAGTTCCACAATTGTTGAATTGGTGAGGGCAAGGATATTAGGCAATTTGCATGTATTTGAGTATCATTACCAACTCAACTTGGGGAAGGCTGTGAGCCATGGAAAGGAGAATGCCTGGCATTTCGGAGTCAATCAATAGATAAAATTAGAAAAACAAAAAGCAAAAACAAAGTCATGTTCATGCATACAGACCTATGGATGTTAACTTATATGCACATTAACTCGTCGTATTTCAGCAACTTTTGTTTTGTTCCCTAAGGATTTTATTTATTTATTTGACAGAGAGTAACACAGCAACCAGGGGGAGTGAGAGTGGAAGAAGCAGGCTTCCTTGGGAGCCCGATGCAGGGTTTGATCCTGGGACTCCAGGATCTTGAACTGAGCCAAGGACGGACACTTAAGGACTGAGCCACCCAGGTGCCCAAATTAAAACTTCTTCTACATTTAAATTGAAAAGTATAAAAAGTTTTAAAATTAAAATTTAAAAAGTTTTAAAATTCCATTTTAAACTATGATAATTCTGTAGATATCTTGTATCTTAAAATACTTTTCTCAGAATGGGATTTCTTGGATTTTTCCACATAGTTTTTCTCAGTCCTAGCCAGGATCAAGCATTCTTGTTAATTCATATGTCTGTCTTTCTCTCTCCCTTTCTCTCTCTTTCTTTCTTAAGATTTTATTTATTTATTTGACAGAGAGAAACACAGCTAGAGAGGGAACACAAGCAAAGGAAGTGAGAGACGGAGAAGCAGGCTTCCCACTGAACAGGGAGTCCAATGCTGGGCTCGATCCCAGGACTCTGGGATCATGGCCTGAGCTGAAGGCAGGTGCTTAACAACTAAGCCACCCAGGTGTCCCATGTCTTTATTTCTTAACTAGTCTTTTTGATGTGTGTTTTAAAAAGAGCAGTACCGATATCTCTCTGCACACATCTCATTTGGAAATCACTTGCTTTAACTATAGTACTAATAATCAATAGCAACAATAACAGTGCTTATATTTAGGTAGTGCTTTCTCTGTCCTGGGAACTGTGCTCAAGTTCTTTACACACATCATTTTATTTCATCTCCACGTCAACCCTACAAGGTAGGTTCCATTATTCCCTCCGCCACCTCCTGCCCAAATATGAAAACTCATGCTTAGAGAACTTACCAATCAGTCCATGGATGCACAGATAGTAAGAGATTGAGCCAAAATCTGAACCCAGGCAATAAAGCTGGATTCTCTATACTCATATTGAACATGCTGCACTTCAAAGTTTTAGTCTTTAAACCTGTATCATTAGCATAGTTACAGGAATGTTCTAACACAGAAAATACAAAATTCCACATCAAGATCCCTCATTATGCACTCTAGTGTAGGGGTAGACGATTCTTCAAGGTAGGAGTGCTATTTTTTCTTACCAGCACCATTGGTCATTCCCATGGGTTAATACAATTTAAATACAGTTAAGGAAGATGTAAACCCCAAATTAAGATTCAAATTCAAGGGGTGCCAGGGTGGCTCAGTTAGTTAAGCAACTGCCTTCGGCTCAGGTCATGATCTCGGAGACCTGGGATCGAACCCCGTGTTGGGCTTCCCGCTCAGCGGGAAGCCTACTTCTCTCACTCCCTTTGCTTGTGTTCCCTCTCTAGCTGTGTTTCTCTTTGTCAAATAAATAAATAAAATCTTAAAAAAAAAAAGATTCAAATCCAAGTTTTATAAAGGTTGAGTTAACTTTAGATAGAGATAAAAGACAGCATACACAAGGAAAACATTAAGTTTCAGACCTGTCCCAAACCGGCTTTGTGGCTTTGAGCTAATATCTCAAGACATCTTCCCAGAGTCTCAGTGCCCAGTTCAAGAAATAAAGATGGCTCACGGATCACCCAAAGCCTCTTCCAACTGTTTGAGCTTCTGCTATTTTTTCTTTCTTTCTTTCTTTCTTTCTTTCTTTCTTTCTTTCTTTCTTTCTTTCTTTCTTAGATTTTATTTATTTATTTGACAGAGAGAGAGATCATAGGTAGACAGAGAGGCAGGCAGAGAGAGAGAGGGAAGCTCCCCACTGAGCAGAGAGCCCGATACAGGCCTTGATCCCAGGACACTGAGATCATGACCTGAGCTGAAGGTAGAGGCCTTAACCCACTGAGCCACCCAGGCATCCTGAGCTTTTGCTTCTATCTGGCAAGCTACTGGTTGCCCTTTCATGGGGAAATTTCTAGTAGAGTTAGTGTAGTTCTTAAGCTTCTCCATATCATGCATTTTTTACTCTATGATACTCTGAAGAAGTGGTTTTCAGTGCAGAGGACAAGGGCTGTTTTGCCCATCAGAGGACATCTGGCAAGGACTGGAGACAGTTTTGTCAGGACTGGGGGCTGCCACTAGTGTCTAGCGGGTAGAGGCCAGGGATATGGCTATACATCCCTCCCACAATGTACAAAATGGGTTCCCACAACAAAGCATCACCTGGTCCCAGATGTCAGTAGTGCTGTGGTTGAGAAACCCTCTGCAGGTTAGACTTGAATATCACTGTGCACTGCAAAAAGCTCCTCTCACATCGCTACATCTCATCAATGATAAATAATTCTAATGCCTCTTCTGCCAATTCTGCTCTCTATTTGGGGGATGGTGCCAATAATGTCATCTAATTTGATATCCCAATTGCCATTGCTAATGTGTATCGTTTGGTCATATAATTATCATTAAGAATAGAAGTGCACAAGATGAACAAGTCTATTGCTGCCAATTTTATCCCCCCCCCCAATGTAAAAAGAGAGTTACAACTCCCTTTGCACCTGCTGTTTTCCCAACCCTAAAAGTATTTTCTTTCAAAATGTGAATTCATGGTCCAAAACTACTGAGGCTTAAACATTTCCAGCTCAAAGAATTTAACACTGCAAGATATCACAACAGTGCAGTTCTTAATGATGACCTATTTTATCTGCACAAAAATGAGAATCATGAGTACAAAATATCATTAAAACAAAATAACTTACGTTTTTCAAAATGTCTATTTTAAATTGGCAGCTAAAGGCCCACATGGTTACAAGGATGAAATAAATTCTTCTAACATGAAACAAATTTCAAACAAGGTTTGCTGTGTCTTTCTTTGTCTTTCATAAAATTCAAACAGATAAAATGGAGGCTACTTATCACTGCTCATAAAAATGAGCCCTTGCCAGAGACAGAAGCGAGTGCTTGAAATATTAACAAGGATGTTCATAGAGGAAAAACATACTGAAAAGAAGTCCTGTTTGACCACTTAGGCCAAATGATGTTGCCCTCTGCTCTATAACTTGAACTAGGATCTATATAATACAAACATGTTTCAGAGATTTTTGTGAAACTTTAAATTGGAAATCTAAAGTATTCCAATCTTCCTCCAATCCAGAGAACTGTTCATCAGTCAGCCCCTTTGTTTTTGTTATGAATGACTATAGAGTCAGGCTATTTAAAGCAACTGATGCATTCAGTTGTCAGTTATAAATGTCTGTGGAGAGTCCCACAAATCAACCACAATTTGATTTAAATCTTTTTCCTTCTTCACCAAAATGTCTGGGTTTGAAAGAATACAAAAAGTACATCTGTTATGGTCACAAAGGCTAGGGAAATAAGAGAGAAAGATCAGAAGTCATAAACACCTGCAAATAGGAGTTAAAGATCTTTAAGAGAGAATGAGACAAATGCCCTCTAGCTCATTTACTTTGCTAAGCCAAAGAAACTTGGGGCTTACATAGAAAAGAAGGCGTAGCCTGAATCGAATATTCAAATATGTGATACTGATTTCATCATCGCCACATTTTATAAAGTAAACTTTTCAATAGTTGGTTCTGTTTTTCATCTTGCAGTGAAACTATAGTTACTCTTAGTTGTAAATGGACTTAAATGCAGTTGAGGAATTTTCTTCAACTATCCTTCCATCTGGTAAGACAGCCTACAAATGTTGACTGCCTGTTACGTGAGAGAGTCTTTTTTATTTTATTTTATTTATTTATTTGACAGAGAGAAACACAGCTAGAGAAGGAACACAAGCAAGGGGAGTGAGAGAGGGAGAAGCAGGCTTCCCACCCAGCAGGGAGCCTGATGTGGAGCTTGATCGCGGGTCTCCGGGATCATGACCTGAGCCGAAGGCAGTCGCCCAACCTAGCTACCTAGGTGCCCCTACGTGAGAGATCCTTAAGGACACGGCCTCACAGTTAACAGTGGTCGGATATTAGCTATCTGTCTGCTGCTGCATACCAAGTGACTCTCAAACCTAGTAGCTTAAAGCAAAAAAAAAAAAACCCCAAATACAGTTCTTGGACATAATACATCCTCAGGAAACACTCGTTGAATGAATAAATAAATGACAGATTAAATGAATAAATGTAAGAGAAGAGCAGCTTTTGCAGTGCTGTGCAAAATGGCAGAAACGAAGACCACGATGGTATGAAAGTGACACCAGTTATCTGAAGAATGAAACACAGGAAATTTGTGATGCCGACGCTGCATGCCCAAATCTCCAGAGAACCAGTTATGGATTTGACTCTAAGAATATTCCTAGATATGAAATACAGATAGAAAAGCTGACTCCTAAGATAAATAGCGAAGAGGTATTCTGGCCACGATGCTACCTACAGGCTTTCTTTAGAATCTTTCATAAAAGGAATTATTCCACAAGACACAAATATTTACATTCATTTGTTGCTTCAGGAAACAGTTTTTGCTGCTCTCTTATGCTTTTGTATGCAACATCTGCATTTTGTCAGTGGGGTTTATATGACGGACTCTTCTCTACCTCCATTCCTTTTCAGTTTCTTTTCCTTGCAAGGTTTTACATTCTTCCCCAGATGACAGTTTCATACATTGACATTTTCCTCTCTGCACTTTAAAATCTGAACTCAAGAAATAGACATACTAAATATTCTTTTCAAAGCGTGTTCACCTTGTCAGAGAAACAGTGTCACAGAAACATAACAAATGCATCAAATGAATGAACATGATGCAGTTGCACATCAGATATATTAGTATCATTTATTCTAGATTTTAACCATCTCAGCGATAAAGGTCACTGAAGGGTGGTTATGAAGACAGTTAAGGTCATCAGGATTTCCTCGGGATTATTAGCTTTCCTTAAAATGGCACCAGACATATTATTGAGCTAGGACAGCAGAGTGGTGAGAGCTATTTTTAATTATTAAAAGTAATTTCACATGTGATTTAACAGTCATAATTAGAATTTTGAGTTATGCTTTCCTTGGTAACAACCCATTTCCTTTGTTTGGATAAACCACAGGCAGGGCAAGATGAAATATGTTGTCTTTTACTATGTGGGACTTCGAGACATTATGTTTCACTGGCAGGCATGTGGCATTTCTGCAGCTGAAATGGAATTTCCATAAGAAACAATAGAAACTAGACCCCATCATTAATACGTCTCCCTTGCCACTTTCTGGGGCTTCAGTAAGCAAAGGCTACTGGCAAAATAGTTCGAGCTATGCACAGAGTCTTCCCACAGTCCTCAGGAAGGACTGGCATTCTCTGGCGATCATCCTGAGTGTGTCAGTGGGTAGTGCCCCTGAAGTAAGAGCAGAAGCAGATGTGCGGCAGCTCCCAGTTGTGTGCAGGGGGGAAGGAAGTTCTATCCGCATAAAGCCCAATACCCATCTGATGGAACCCCTACCACCACAAATAGAATCGCTCTTGCTACCTCTGTCTGGGCTGAGCTGCTTTTCTTTCTGCGCCTGGCAAGATCCTACTTAGCCTTCAAGGCCCATTTCAAACACTTCATTCTCTTGTGCTGCCTTAGCTGATTGACAATGACCTGAATTTCTCCTTTCTCTAGATCCTTAGGGCCATTTACTTCCTACGCAGTGATGCTACTAATCGCTGTTCCCTTCCTCATGCATTAAGTAAAAACTTATAGCGGACCTACTGCAGATAAGGGACTGACTAAGGATTTCTATGCTTTTGCTCACAACAGCCCCATGTGATAGGTACTAGCATTTCCCCCATTAAATAGACGGAAACACTGAGGCAGAGTGGGGTGAAGTAATTTACTAAAAGCACACAGCTAATAAGTCGTTAAGCTGGCATTTAAGGTCACAATGGTCCTATCCTAAAACCTAAACTTTTAGCTAATACCTTATAACACCTTAACATGGCACTAATCTTACATGAATCTTATTATTTTGTATTTATTACATTTTGAATATTATCTACGTATATTTATATATGCACGCATGTATACTAACATAGCACGATCTACGATATGCTATAATGTATTCACATAACAATATAATACGATGCAATATATGGTCAGCGGGGGCTGACTCATCCTGCTTGCAATAACCCATCTCTTTCCAACTCCAGAGTCTATGACATCGTATTGGGAACTCAGCACAGGTCATGGCAGGAATATTCATCTATACCACGGCAACTGCAAAGGACACGAATGAGGTTACTTTTCTTGACGCTCTGGTTAAACATATACCAACAGCACTGATTGTGTTATATTATTTTGGAGTTACTGATATAACAGTCCATGTCATAACTTAATTGTGAGTTCCTCAAGTGAAGGGATTAATTACATCATCAGGACATCTTTTTTGTCAGAGCTGGTCTGTAGCCGTGCCTAACACAGACAGGGTGCCCCGGAAATGGTTCTTCCGTGAATGAGTGACTACTTTACAGCATCTTTCACAGTTTTTATAATATTTACTCCCATTAGCCTAACAGCCACAGTGTTTGCAATATCACTGCTGTGGGTTGCCAAGGAATAAAACGTATAAAGTCTGAAGTGCAATTCCTCGCTTCTCAGCTGAACTGCTTCACAGGGAAAGTGCACACTGCATTCCAAGTACCTAACACTTATTTCTACCTGGAAGGCCTAGCCAGATGCTGCCTGCTCACGGACTGAACTGGGGTATACAGCAGCTCCACAAACAAAACGATTATAAACACACAACTAAAATACAAACATTTGGGACGTCTAGGCAAGGGTATCTTGGCCCTTGAGCATCTGTCTTCAGTTCAGGTCATGATCCCAGGGTTCTGGGATTGAGCCCTGCATCGATCAGGCTCCTTGCTCATTGGGGAGACTGCTTCTCCCTCTGCTGCTCCCCCTACTTGTGCTCGCTCTCTCTCTCTCTGTCAAATAAATAAGCCCTGTATGTATGTATGTATGTATAAATAAATAAACAAACAAATAAATAAATAAATAATTTTAAGAGTACAAATGTTTGAGTTACTTATGTGTGCTGGCCTTTTATTTATTTTTTCTTTTTCCCTTTCCTTTTTCTTTCTTTCTTTCTTTTTTTTTTTTTTTTAAGATTTTATTTATTTATTTGACAGAGAGAAACACAGCTAGAGAGGAAACACAAGCAGGGGGAGTGAGAGAGGAAGAAGCAGGCTTTCTGCCAAGCAGGGAACCGGATGCGGGACTCGATTCCTGGACTCTGCGATCATGATCTGAGCCAAAGGCAGTTGCTTAACCAAATGAGCCACCCAGGCCTCCCCCTTCCTGCTCTGTCTTAATGTGACTTTGAGATGATCCACAGATTAAAATCTTAGGCTCTTGGTATAAAAGAAAATCTTTTCCAAGATTACAAAAAATGAAAGTTCGAATCACTTCTCACGAATGCCACCAGGCTGTTGATTTAGTCCAGAAATTCCACTTTTTATAGAAAACACTCCAGAAACCATTTTTATCTCAGATTAACAAAGGCTTTGGAATCTGAAAGACTGTTTATGCATCCAAGCTCTGCACTGACCAACTGTGTGATTCTGCACCGCAGATTTCTCTTCTGTAAAATACATATAATGTACCTACTTCAAAGGCATAAATCCAGGTAATGTATTGGAAGGACTTCTCATAAAATCTAATCTATAATAAACATTCAGAGGTGGATTTTTTTTTTTTTTTTGCATCTAGCACACTGCCTTTAATATATTTTGAAGAAACAACTGAATGGGAAAAATAAAAACAAAAACATAACAAACAGCTTCCGAAGGTTTAAACCTTCATCCACTTTCTTTCAGAACTGCATATGACTTTCTGCGATGTGGGAATTATATCTATCTATTAGCAGTGTCTGATAGGATAGCCACTAGGCACATGTGACTATCGAGCACTTGAAATGTGTAGTATGATGGAGAACCTAGACTTTAAATTTAAATAAATTTAATTCACTTAAATTTAAATGCTCACATGCAGCTTGTGACTACCGTATCACTGTGGTTTAAGAATCAGCTAGAGGAAACTGGATCTTGGACACAGGATAAAATGTTCAGAAAGTACCACTCATTCTTTGCAAAACAAAATAAATTTCTCCTTTGTTGGTCCCTTGTTTATCCTGCTCTCACCCACAAAACTGGAAATGCTTGCGGAAGCATTTCTGAGAGCACTGTGTGAAACAATTACTGCCACCACCTGACCCCCTACTCCCAACCCCCTTTTTATAGCCAGCTTCAAAGATCTTCCCTGCCTGCCTGGAAATATTTAAGTTCCAGGGATTTCTGACAGGCACTGGGGTCACTAATCAGAATAGGGTGGGAGGTGAAAAGAGTTAGGTCAGTAGGGGCCAGGTCCGTGGTCCGCAAACCTCCCTCAGAGTTCCAAGGAGGCTGCAGTGAAGGAGACCAGCAACTGTGTGTGCTGCTCCAAGGGGGACCTGGCAGCCCCATCAGCTTCATTTGTTCTTAAGAATTCTATGCGGGAGGAATGCATAAATTTGTTTGAGGTAGTGCCTTGAGTAATGAGGAGAAAAGATGCCGCATGAATTTTAAAAATGTTGTGATAAAGAGGTGCTCTAAGCATTAATATTTGCAAACATCTAAACCACTAAATCATAAAGCATAATGACCCTTAGAAAACATCTGACTCAAACTGTTGATATTACAGTTGAAAAAGCTGAGAAGGGCCCAGCTCAGGGACAGCAAGACAGCAGCATGGCTAAGACGGAAAGCAGCGTGTGCTGATTCTCAGCGCTCTTCTTTCCACACCCCACAGGCAGTTGCAAACAGAAAAGGAACAAAACAAAACAAAACACTGAATCTATTTTGAATGACTGTCGGAATGTCAAAGCACTTGTAGGCTAAGAAAAGTTATATGCAAATGTATTGTAATGTGATACTGCGAAAGTGGTGGGTGTCATTTATCTATTTTCTCTCATATTGTCCCCCCCCACCCCCAACCTTCCTCTGCAGGCACACATCCACTGGGATTCTCTCAGAAGACATAATACCCTCTTGGCGTAAATTAGGCAGGTTGGAAACATGCATTAACTCTTTCTACTCCCCAGGGAGCACATTTGGCAAATCCCTGCTTCAGTGCACTAATTTTCCTCGTGGTGTGTGGCTAATGCACTGGGGGGATAGGGGCTTATTGGGGGTGCTGGGGAGGTCAGGGACCACATTATTGTGACTTTATTGCCAATGAGAGGAGGCCAAGCTGCCACATGTAAATCAAAGAGTTAACAATGGGGCCCCGTGGCTGTTCTGGCTTTGTCATTTCAGGGTCACCACTGGATGGGGTGTGATCTGTCATCTTTCAAACATTTAGGTTTAGCAGCCATCGTATTTTTCAAACCATCACTTACTTGTGTTTCCACAAAACCCATAACATGGTATTACACAGCCTGAAATTACACCATTTTAGGACTCATTCTGCTCCCACCACATAATCTTCCATGGGATTGGGAAGCCAAGGTGAGCTCAGAAATCAATGCAGTCATCATTTCTCAGTTTTTTCCAATTTCCTACTTTGATAACCAGCACAACTGTGGACTCTGAACCCAGCATTTGCTTTCAGATTAGAAACTCAAATAGCTTCATTTTCCCTCCTTTACAAAAGAATTGCTTCAAGATTCTATGTGAATATAGCATTCTTCCCCACTGCTGCCACATTTCTACACACACTCATACTTGTCTTTTTCTTTTCCCCAAGGAAAGAAAAGAAAGCCAAAAAACAAAAACTATAATTCTACTAGAAAAGGGGAGAGTAGCAAGCATCCATTTCAATTCCTAGTGCAGGGTTTTTAGAAAATAAAATAAGAATTTGCAATTGTTAGTGGAGTCATGTGCATGGAAAATTAATTCAAGAGGGTAACTCGATCGATATTAACCTTCTGGAATCTTCTCCATTTTTCCAGTAGCTGCAGGCTAACGTGGAGGGATTCTGTGAGACCCGGGCTTCTAAGCATTCAAGTTCATTAGGCATGCATCTCATTTTGGCAGGAAGCCACTCTCTTTAAGCAAAGCCCAGTCACAGATAAACGGAGGGCAGTCATCTCCCAACTAATAAATGCAAGGCTGCCGAGGCAGGACTGCCAATCTTGTGTGATGGGGAAAAAAAAGGAGGTGGAGGGAGTGATGGTTGCTTTGCATCTCCTCTGATCCCGTAGATACAACACAGCCAAAGCAGGAAGAAGTCCCAGACCAGCTCTCAGAGGCAAGGTGAAAACCGCCCATACAAACAGAAGTAACACCATGTGTTTGTCCTGGTGGTGCATTTGTTGCTGCGAGTTGAGAGCATCTTACAAATGCTTTTTATTAGATCTCTGTGGTATTCTTGGGAAAGGAAGTGAGACCAGAGGACTACAGTAGAAATTAGGATACTGAGGCACAAGGAAGCCTGGGGATTAGGGTAAGGAGGATCCCAGAGAGGTAGGTAAGAGTGAAACAGAAGACTGATGGACCCATCACCAGTTTTCAGACATGACCATCAAGAAAAAGCTAGAATGATGCAGTTGGCACACTCTGGTATTAAAAACTGAAATGTTCACTGGTGCCAGGAAGTAACATACAGGAACAAAGCAGGAGGGTGTATAATCACAGGAAACAGTGAAGACTACGCTCAAAAACACTTAGTAAACCAGTTCTTTTTGGTGGAATCTCCCAATTTATATACACTGGAAACTGAATAGTTTTAAAATACAGTGCAAGCCAAACAAAACATGTTTTAGGTCCAATCCAGCCAACAGCGCTTTGTGCCATTTGGTTTGGTTAATTAAATGCACCAGCTCACAGTTCAAACCTCTCCTTTTTTCTGCCTCAATAGATAGGGCAGCACTCAGCTTCCTTTCCTCATGCGAAGCATGACAGCATTGTGGTTCATTCTGAACACACAACTTGTAAACTTGGTTAAGAAGCTGTGACACAGCGGCACCCGGGGAGCTCAGTCAGTTAAGAGGCTGCCTTTGGCTCAGGTCATGAGCCCAGGGTCCTGAGACTGAGTCCCACATTGGGATTGGGCTCCTTGTTCCGAGGCAAGACTTTGCCTTCTCCCTCTGCCTGTTGCGCTCCCTGCTTGTGCATGCACTCTATGCCCTCTCTCTGACAGACAAATAAATAAAATCTTAAAAAAAAGAAGAAGGAGGAGGAGGAGGAGGAGGAGGATAAGCTGTAACAGCAGCATGATTCAGGCACAGAAGTCAAGATGGGAAGCCAAGATGCCCTGGAGAGGATGCAAAGGGGACATGGGCCCTTTTCTTTCTCTGTAAGAAAAGAAAAGGGTGACCACATCATTAGAGGGTCAATAACAAAGATCTGTTTTCTTCTAATTATGAGGCTAATTGTCTAAAATTTTGAGGCCCTCTCTTGCCAACCAACTATCCACAAACTTAGTGTATCTCTACCCCATGACCCCACGCATCATCTTTCCCTTAATACCTGCATATCTGTCTGTCAAACAGCTGTCTGGGTATTCACATCTTCGCTAATATCCTAGAGAGGCTAATCTTTGGGATTTTTATAACGCCTGGGAGTGGGAGAAGGGTAAGCCGACTGATGAAATCCCTTTTGCATTAACTGGCGATAAAGTAAAATCTGATCCTCAGGGGCTATGATACAGAAACCCTCTGGTCCTACTTTTATGTGGGTCATATATCTTAATAGGTTTTCAAGCAATTTAGAAGACAAGACAAAGCAGCTGGTAAGGGCCAATTTACAAGGCCTCAGTTCCCCAGCAACACACATGCTGCTCTGTAACAAAAGCCTGATCGGTGTAAACAAGCCATTTCCAAGTATGAAGACACATACACACATCTGAGATACTCCCCTTTACCCAAATACACTTGCTTTATTTCACAGACACATTGTTGTCTTATTTATTCAATGAGCTGCTGCGTCCATTCAGAGTTTATATCCTTTCTAAGCCATTTAAAAATGGCCACTCTGAGCCCCATCAATTCTAGTTGCTTTCTGGGTGCCTGTTGTAAAGGGGAGAAATAAAACTGTACCTCCTCCGAATAAATGAGCAACCCACAGACTAGCTCTTTCCTATTAATGCTTCTGTGGCAATATTTTCACCCACTGCAAGGGTAGGAAAGTGATAACAGGTCCTACATGTGGCAATAAGGAAGCTTAGCAATTTCACATTTATGCAAATCCAAGGCGAGCTGTGTGCTGGTGGGGTGGGATATGTCTGCCTGAATCAAGACAGGGTAATCCACAGGGGGAGAGAATGAGTCTTGCTCTTCAAGGTGCCTTCTGCTCTGGCATACAGAGAGAAAAATTAATCAGTCACTAACATCACCACGTTCTTCTCTCTCATTACAAATCAGAGTAAACAATTACTGCATTAAGCACTCACGGAGAGGTTTCGAAAGGCCACTGGTGCTTACTGCTGATTTTCATAAATGATCTTCAAGGAGCTCCCTTGGGGATGGGAGATCTCGGGAGGTCTAGCGAGAGGTTAGCGAGAAATGCATCTCATTACCATGGTGATGAGATGCAACATGCAGCCTGGCTGCGGAATTGGTTGCCATGATTTTGCCTGTGGGTTTGTGGTTTTCTGGGGAAGTGTCCAACCTTAATTGATGGCAGGCTCCCTGGGCCTCTGGTGCTTTTCTTCTGAGCACTGATCATAGGAGGGTAAGCCAAAGAAGCAGGACCGAGGCTCCAGTGCTTAAGAACTCTGTGACTTGGCAACTTGGCTGAAATAGGACAGTATCGACTATACTTCAATGAGCTGTGAGCATCTACAAAGAGTACAGCATCCTGGGGGCCGGCCTTGGAGTTAGCACTTGATGAGCAGTCACTATTTTATTCATTTATTTTTTTGCCGAGGTCTGTCTTTCCCATGAACTGGACATATTCTGTGAAAGCAGGCACAGCACTTCTATCTGGGGCCTTGCAAAGTGCCAGCTGTATAGTAAGAACTCAGTTAATATGCTGCCAGTGAAGAGAAATGAGTAGAGGATGGCTATTTTATTTGAAAAGGGGAGCCCCTTTCTCTGCTTTACTGATAGAGAGTAAGGGAGAAACCTGAAACCAGGACGGTTCAACGTTAGAAATTCCACTTTACTCCTGGATTCTGCCAAGGAGAAGAATTATGGACAAGAAACAAAATACAAGAACACTGATGTATTGAGACATTCCTGAGTGGAGAAAACAAATGCAATGAACTGAGAGATAGGAGGGAATTCCTGGAGAAGTCACAGCTCTGCCTCATGTGTCCTCTTCCCTTTCTCTGAGGCGTGACTGATAATGCCTGTCCGTCTCTCTCCTGAGGCTTCAAGCTGCAATGATAAGACAAGTGCAGAACTTGGAGCCTGTTGTAGGAGAAGCTATAAAATCAATGATTTTGCTTATTACTTCTGTGGCTAAAGGGCACAGCTTGCACTCAGGCAAGCACATCAACAGAGAGAGGTGATTTTAATACTGAGTGAGCCCTGAGAACACACCCCACTGGGTTGGTGAACACCTTCTTCTTAGACTCACAGAGGCCCACTTACTTTTGGATAGAAGCCGTTAGCCTTCCCAGCCTTACATTATTCTGGGAATGTGAATGAAGGTGTGAGGTGAAATGTGCATCATCTATGTTGAACCCCAAACTGACTACTGTACCCCACCGACAGCCCATTTTGGCCTAGAAGAGCAAGCACTCCTCTAAACCAAAGTGTTTTCCTAACCACAGTGTGTAATGAAGGCTGCCCACAGCAGCTCATGGGCAAATAACGCTCTTCTCCGTCCCAGTGGTATATAAAGAGAGATCAATGAAATGCTCAGGTTGGACACTGCTTTCAGAAGGCAGAAGGAGTTATCAGTAGGTTCATTTTCCTGACCAAACTTTGTAATAACCTCTGCATTTATTCAATTGCATAGTTTGTGAATCGATGGTATTTGCTGAGTATTTACCACGTGTACCTTACTGGGTCTCACAGGAAAAAGATGTCCACTCTCAGCCAATAAAAGTCAAATGCCTTACTTAGCTTGTCATGCGATGATGTCAATCATGTGACCTCTACTTATCATTTGGCTTCAACTCCACACACCGCTACCCCGGGAACGCAATCCTCTAATCACTAGAACGACACCTACAACCTGACTGCACCATGACTGTTTCAGGATTGGAGGGTCTTGGGAATGCCTTTCCTTCCTCTTCCACCGACTAATGAAAAAATGATTCATTATTAAGAATTACAAATCAAGCATGGCTGCTTCAAAAAGCTTCCCTGACTTTCTTCACCCTTCCCATTATAACTTGTACGTACGTGTGTGTATGCAGGTGCGTATGTGCGAGCATACTTCTGTAAAATGCACTGTGGTAGGCATAACAAAAGCTCCCCAAAGATGTTTACAACTTATCCCCAGGACCTGTGACTGTGCTGTCTTGTATTGCTAAAGGATCTTTGCAAATATGATTAAGCTGCAAATCTTAAAATGGAGAAATCATCCTGGATTATCCAAGGTAATCGTGAGGGTCCTTAAAAGTGGAAGGGGAGGGCGCCTGGGTGGCTCAGTCCTTAAGCCTCTGCCTTCAGCTCAGGTCATGATCCTGGAGTCCCTGGATGGAGTCCCACTTCGGGCTCCCTGCTCTGCAGGAAGCCTGCTTCTCCCTCTCTCACGCCCCTTGCTTGTGTTCCCTCTCTGGCTGTGTTTCTCTGTCAAATAAATAAAATCTTAAAAAAAAAAAAAAAGTGGAAGGGGAGGTAGGAGTGTTGGAGTTGGAGAAGGTATGACAATGGAAGACAAGGCTGAAGTGATGTCATTGCTGGCTTTGAGGATGGGTGGGAACAAAAGACAAGGAAAGCGAGTAGCATCTAGAAATGGGAAAGGCAGAGAAAAAGTTTATATCCCCTAGAGCTTCCAGAAGGAATGCAGCCCTGTTAAAATCTTGCATTTAACCTATTAAGACCTATTTCAGACTTCTGACTTGCAGAATGGCAAGATAATAAATTTGTGTTATTTTACGCCAGTGTGTGGTAATTTGTTATATTAGCAACAGGAAACCAATACACACCCATAACATTTTATTGATTTCATTTCCCCATCTTTCTCCTTCCACAGAATTCTGAAGTAGTTAAAAATAGCAACCCTGTATCAAAGGTGTCCATGTCAGGCCCAAGTAAATGCAATACCTAGAGCATCAGATTACAGAGCAATGGGCCCTGGGGTTCAGTGCCTCGTACTGGGGCCCAGACTGCTGGGTTATCAGCTTCATCACATATAGTACCAGGACTTTGGGTGAGTTAATGTTTCTCTGCCTCAGTTTTCTCATATGCAAAATGGGAATAAAAGCGATGCCTATCTTATAGGGCAGTGGTGAAACCTGGTTGATTAGTTCATGTAAAAGCATATTCCTATCTGAGATAATAAGCAATATGCAAGTGCTAAACAACAGAAATTAGCATCTCTACATCAAAGGTAATAAAACTGAAGCCCAGAGGGTTTAATACACTTGCCTTGCAGAGCAGAGATGGGAACAAAATACAGCCCATGCAATCAACTTGAACACACAAGAGGAATACATGTTTCTTGACTGAATACACCAACAAATCCATAAGCTCTCTACCTAACGGGAGAAACAAAATTTACAACACATTGGAAAGAATAAAACACTGGGGCACCTGGATGGCTCAGTAGGTTTTAAGCCTCTGATTCTTAATTTCAGCTCAGGTTACGATGTCAGAGTCTTGAGACTGAGACCCGCATCAGGCTCTGAGCTCAGTATGGAGTCTACTTGGGATTCTTTCTCTCCCTCTGCCTCTGCCCCTCCCTCTGCTCACTCTAAATAAATAAATAAATAAATAAATAAATAAATAAATCTTTAAGAGAAGAATGGATGAATGAAGCATTGAGGGTATTTATGAATGTTGTAAGGAGATATGAAACAGGGCTTATAGCTTGATGGAAGAGAGAGAGACAATCACTGATATGATATGGTAGGTACATAGCTAGTGGTGATATCACATTAGAAAATAATGTATGACAATGCCAGGCAGGTTGTATGCTGAGAAGATGATTGGCTTGGAGAGATGAGTACTTTTTAAAATAATGGTTCACTCTGGAGACATGCTAAAGAGTAAAAAAAATCAGAACCAGAGGTAATGGCATTTTCACAGACTTCACAGAAGAGCATACATTTCTTTGCTAAGTGTCTATGAACCAAGTGCATCCGATTGCTGGGCCTCACCTCCATGCAGTTCAGATCTAGTAGCATTCGGGTCAGGCTGTAAAATTTGTATTTCTAACAATTAGCAGGCGATCCTAATGCTTCTGGTTAGGAGACCACACTTAGAGACCCAGTGATCTATAGCAATTATTTCCCCACTGCCTTAGTTCAAGATTACTTTCAAAAGGTTCACAAAGGGAATTTAATTGTCTCAATCTAACGTTTCAGGGAATTGAAAGGGAAGTCCTGTCTGAGTATTCGTAACAGCATGAAGCCCATTAAAAGTACAAGACTCCAAGAAAGCAAATCGGCTTTATTTGGGAAAGCTTTTAAAGGACTTGCAACACCAAGGGAATGATTCTAAGGCAATGGCTATGTCAAATACTTGGTTCCCAATATATGGGCCATGCCATTCTATGAAAAGTGTCTCCTGACTTAACCAAATCTCTTAGGCTGCACTTCCAACACACCCCGAATCATTTGTCCACATTTGAGGGTGGGATTTTTTATGGACATAAGCCAGAAATCTTTAAGAGGCTTTTAGTTGGTTTTCTGTGTTAGTACTTTGACAAAGAAACACTCTCAGGTAGCACAGCACTGCAGCCTGGGCATAGAAGGCTAATGAACCAAAGAAGACTCAATCCTAAACAGATGTGCAATCAACACTTCTTGCTTCATTCATCAGATCGGCTGGGTGTCTCTCAATACCAGTGATGTATCAAGAGGAAGAGGAAAGAAACCTGAATACTTTGAAAGCTTTTCTTTTATCTCTTTTTAAAATTTCTCATCTAGCTAAGAAATAACTTTGGGCTCACACTGAAAGTGAATAAATCAAGTGTTTAAATTAAGATGATGAAATATTAAAACGCTGCTAGTTAAGAAAAAGCGAGAAGGTTATCTATGATCCAAATTGAGGGCAGCCACTGAGCAAGATGAGGGGGAAAGAATGAATGTACAGTCTTGCAAAAGTTATCTCAGTCATCTCTAAAATTAATCACTCATCAAAATGCATAGTATTGGAGAACATGAGTCAAGAAGAATACACCTATAACCACAGAAATGGAAATGACCTTCAAAAACTCTTAATTATGAATAACTATACTGTTAATGATCAATGTTTAGTAAGAAATTTTAAAAAATAACAAAAAATATAATCAGTGTTTTTTGTTGTTGTTGTTGTTTTTAGATTTTTTTAAATTATTATTTATTTGACAGAGAGAAACACAGCCAGAGAGGGAACACAAGCAGGGGGAGTGAGAGAGAGAGAAGCAGGCCTCCCGCCGAGCAGGGAGCCCGATGTGGGGCTCGATCCTGAGTCTCCGGGATCATGACCCGAGCCAAAGGCAGTCGCCCAACCAACTGAGCCACCCAGGCGCCCCTATAATCAGTGTTTTAACAGAAAAATTTTATTTATTGAAAAAATTACTCCTTACAATTGTTCCACCCAGCACATTCTCAACAGGAAGCTATAACTGTAGTTGTGCATCAATGCAAACATTGAAAACAACATAAACAATAATGAACTCGTAGACAATACCCCTTATCTGCAGGGGAACCTTCCAAGATGCCCAGTGGATGCCTGAAACCACAGATAGTAGCAAATTCTATAAATGCTATGTTTTTTCCCTATACATTCATACCTATGATAAACTTTTATTTATAAATGAGTCGCAGTTAGAGAGATTAACAAAAATAGCAATAAAATTAAACAATTCTAATACACTGTACTAAAAGTTACAGGAATGCAGTCTCTCTCTCTCTCTCTCTCTCTCTCTCTCTCTCTCTCTCTCAAAATCTCTTACTATGCTGTCCTTACCCTTCTTCTTGTGATGATGTGATATGATAAAATGCCTATGCGAGAAGATGAAGCGAGGTGAATGATGCTGGCATTGCAATGTGGTGTCAGGCTACTACTGACCTTCTGACATACATCAGAAGGATTGCATGTTTCCAGAACACAGGTGACTCAGGGCAACTGAATCTGCAGAAAGTGAAACCTTGGATAAGGGGGGGTTGGCTGTATTCAGTTTAATTGTTTGCCTCTTAGCTCAAAGGTGAGTGTTTCCTACCAGTAGATATAAACTGATAGGCAAAGGCACAATTTTTTTCTCACTTTGCAGAGGAGGAGATTTTTATTTCCTACTCAGTAAAATAAAATATGATGCTAAAAGGAAAAAAAAAAAACAACAACAGCCTGAATGGCATTAAAATGTTCTTATCCATTAGGACATTTGCAATTTATTGATTTATTTCCGTATTCTGCATAGCACCTTGTAAATAAGGGCCCTGCCACTACTAGCTTTGTGACTCTGGGCAAGTTAGCGTTATCTTACTAGTTAAAAATCCTTAACATATCCCAGGAATGCTCCCAGGTGCCTTAAAATATTAACTTACTGTATAACCCAACAAGGAAGGCTTTATTGTTATACCCAATCTAAAGATGAGAACATGGAGGCACAAAGAGATTAATGAATTTGCCCAAGGTCACAACGCTGACAAGCAGGAAATCCAGATTTTTTTTTTTTTTTACTATAAAGCTAGAGATATTTCTGTGTCTCAATTTGGAAAACAGGGGTACCTACCTTGTGTAGCTGTAAAGATCCAAGAAGTTAATTTTGTTAAGCCTTTAGATGAGATTATGGCCTCTACTTATTGACGAAAATGTGTTAGCTAAAAATAGTAACATGAAATAAGCACTAAACAAATGATTTTTGAATGAGAAGTTTGACTTTGCAATAGTGACTGAAACCATTACAAATATAATAAAAAAATAATTAAATACCACTTAGTAGATAATCACTCTCAGCAAAGAGAAGTTCTATTTCTTGATAATCATCTTACTAATTGTCTCTAATGAATTTTCTGTATGGATAGAACTGAGGAGTACCTCCGTGTAAAGCACTGTTGATTGAAAAGTTTTTCACATATTTTTCCAACTCAGGTTGAAATCCAGACTGTTGGGGCGCCTGGGTGGCTCAGTGGGTTAAAGCTTCTGCTTTCACCTCAGGTCATGATCTCAGGGTCCTGGGATTAAGGCCCGCGTTGGGCTCTCTGCTCAGCAGAGAACCTGCTTCCCCCTCTCTCTCTGCCTGCCTCTCTGCCTACTTGTGATCTCTCTCTCTGTCAAAAAAATGAATAAAATCTTTAAAAAAAAATAAAGAAAGAAAGAAAGAAAGAGAGAGAGAGAGAGAGAGAGAGAGAGAAAGAAAGAAAGAAAGAAAGAAAGAAAGAAAGAAAGAAAGAAAGAAAGAAAGAAATCCAGACTGTTGAGAGCCAAGGTTGAAAATAATATCCCAGATTGTCAAATGGACTTTGCAATGAGCTCTGAGAGGGATGGAAGGTTGCAGGTTGAGGCAAAAGCAATTAGTTACCCATCATGTGGCTATTGATCTTCCTGTCTTTTTTGTTATCAGGACCTCAGAGGCGAGATAAAAGCTGCAACTTCAATATATCACAATTTGGAGTAAATATTAATAACCTTTAGAACATAGGGGCTTTGTTTTTCTTGAGATACAGACAGTAACTATCACTGACCCCTCTATAAAGGGGAAGTAATGGTTGAATTCGGATGACACCTTTCAAGGACAGGTACTTTAAAAAATAAATTAGGAAAAGGAAAAGCCATCTGGAATAATTGAGCTGAATTAAAAATAACAATAAATATTCCACCTCTGCACTCAATTTTAAAAGGCCTTTTAACCTCCACTTTTCTACTGAGGCTTGAAAACAGAAAGACCCTTTAATCAGCATGCTCATATCAGATTTCTACTTTCTATATCTTGCACACTTCAGGATGAGTATTTGAACACAAAGACTTACTGGAATTGTTAATAAATAAAATAAAATGGCTCAGAAAAAAAAATCTGTTTTTGTATTCTTTTGAAGCATCCACTCCTAAGTTGAATATATTTTTGAAGGGTAGTATGAATTATCATTCTATGACCATATATAAGAGGGATAGGCAAACTACAGCCCACACCTGTTTTGTTGTTTTTTTTTTTTTTAAGTAAATCAGTATTGGAACACAACCACACTCATTCACCTATAAAATGCCTATGGCTGAAGACAGTGTAGTCCACAAGGCCTGAATTACTTACTAACTGCAAAAAAGTCTGTTACCTTTTGACATATATTACAGGAATTTAAAAAAAAAAAGTAAATTGGGGAGATATGGTAGAGCTACCAGCATAACTGGGAATAGTTGTTTAAAAAGTTACCTTTTAAAAAGGACTATCATTGAGGTGCCTGGGTGGCTCAGTCCTTAAGCATCTGCCTTCAGTTCAGGTCCCCCAGCTTGTGTTCCCTCTGTTGCTGTCTCTCTGTGTGAAAGAAAGAAAAGAAAGAAAAGAAAGAAAAGAAAGAAAAGAAAGAAAAGAAAGAAAGAAAGAAAGAAAGAAAGAAAGAAAGAAAGAAAGAAAGAAAGAAAGAAAAAAAGAAAGGACTATCGGTATCAATGAGAAAAACATTTTCTTAAATGAGAACATATCAATATATTAAAATTTTTAAAAAATTCCGGTTTTTTCAGCAATGGCATCACAATCCACTCAAATGCCACAAAAAAGGGAAGGATTCATTCTTTTTTTTTTGTTTTTTGGAGGATTCATTCTTAATTTGTCTCTTTTTACTCTGACATTCACTTCATTAGCAAATCCTGTCGTGGCCACCTGTATTACCTTCAACAGGTGTTGCAAATCCATACACTTCCCTCTGACACTATTGCTGAAATCTTAGCACAAGGCAGAATCAATTCTCAGCTACAGTTCAGCAATGGTATCTTCACAAGTTTATTTTTCGCCTCTGCTCCCAATAATTAGCCATCCAATAGCTAATAGGATTTTTTTTTTTTTTTTTTTTTTGCTAATGGAATCTTCTAAAAACTCAAGTCTGATTATGTGTATCTTCCCCTTGAAAGTTTTCTCTGACTTTCCATTTCACCTATAGTGAAATCCTGCATTGCCTGGACCTACCTGGTCTAGCTCCCTTCTGCCTCTGCACCACTGTCTGCTTGCTTACTAGGTTCCAGGCTCATGTACCATTTTTGTGTTCCTCAAAGAGGTCAACCTGGCCTTGCTTCTGGGCTTTTGTAGCTGTTCTTTCTGTCCAAAAGAATCTGTTCCTAGACCACGGCGGTGTCTACTCTTATGATTCCGGTCTTGTTCCAAACACAATCTCAACAGAGAGATTTTCCTGAATTCTCTCATATGCCTTCTTCATTCTAGCAATCTCCTGCTAACACATCATCTGGTTAACTTTTTTGAAGACTTATCACAATCAGAAATCATTTCATTTAGTGACATCTCATTTCTGTCATCTTTCTTATTACACCTAAGGTCTATGATAGCAGGGAGTGTGGCTATTTACTATACTACCATATCCCCAATGTTGTGTCATGTACAAAGGACATACTCAGCTTACATCTGTAGAATAAATAGCATAGCGGTCGGCGGGTGGTTATAATTTAGTGGAATTGAAAGATACATGATACATGTACTCACCTAAAACCTAAGAATTTTTGTATGTGATATAAAGATCAATGACAAACATGGCTAATAAGGTCCATAGGAAATCAGAACATGAAAAATACATAGGTTGTTATGGGCAGGAAAGATCTGCAGGAAGAATAAGACTCCAGTTGAAGGAAGAAATGGGCAAACACTGAGACAAGGATCGGTACTTGTGAAAAGGCAAGAAATCCTGGAGATTAGCCAGATATGAAATTTGCAGAAATAACAGAAACTTTATTGACTATAAAATCAAAATTAATGAGGTGGCTGAAAGCATATCACATGAGGAAGAAAGACCATTTCAAATCAAATTACTTAAGTACTGCAAACTCTATACCAGAATCAAAAGAAGAGATGAGGAAATTTTCTTTTGCCAAAGTCATAATGTAGGCACTTACAGATGATTCACTAATGCTCCTGCAAGTAGAAAGATGTGGGGTTGGATCACTTCCATGGCTGCCCTTTCTCCTTTTTCCACTCATCCCATGGTTGCATAAGCAGTTTTCAAAGGGCTCCTACGTTTGCAAGGGACAGACTGCCTGATTTTGGGTCTTCTTCTCTTTAATTTAGGAGTTTGCCTTCTGCAACAAACTGGCTAAATATTCTAGGCTGCAGTAAGTGTTTTGTTCCTAAAACTTCTAAAGCAATCCCAGTGTGTTCAAAGTTAGTGAACTTCCCTTTCTTCTGATGCTCCAGCCTTCTTGTTCTTGTCCATTTACCATCATTCCTTGAATCTATACTGTTCCTGCTGTTCTTGGGCCTGAAAACTCTTTCTCTTGTATTCTCTGTCCTCCCTACACCCCTTCCCACCCATATCCAAACTTAACATCATTTTAGAAGCTCAAATGCTAGTTCCATCTTGAAATCTTCTCAAATTTGTGCAGCCTATTTCTCTTAATAATAGCTTACAGGAGCAAAGTGCTTGCCATGTGCAGAAACTATGTGTTTAAGTGTAATGTATGTAAATATGTTACTGCATTTGATCCTTGTAACTACTTAAACATCATTATGCCCGTTGTACAGATGAGAAAACTAAAGCTGAGAGGAGTTAGATAAATTAGCCAAATGCCAACAGTTCTAAGTGTGAAAATCTGACTTTAATTCAGGTCTGTTGATTCCAAAGGTTGTCTGTACTCATAATGACTGAACTCTAAGGCCAGCTCAGCAGAGATTACTTTCTTCCTAAAACTCAAGTCCAATTACTCAGTCCACATGTACCACTACTGGATGATGATGCTATCCTTTCTGACCATCCAGTTCTCTGCCCTCTGACTGGTCTATGCCAATGTTGAATCCATCATTAAATTTTGAGTATGCATGTGTTTATATTTTTTATATTATATAACTTATTCATCTTTATCATCTTTCTAATACTTAGAAAAATTACCATAATCAGATGTCTGCCTATTCTTTTTTCTAAGGAAAAAAATAATGATTAAATAAATAATATATATTTTATTTTTTAATAATTTAACATTTAATTCTCCCAGATCAACTATATGGTTCTTGAAAGATGCCCATTCATTCATTCATTCATTCACTCATTCACTGATTGTTCATTTACCAAACATTCTTCACACAAGGAGCTCTTAGTAATTTCCTGGTAGCCATCAAGGTGCTTGGCAATAGGGAATAAAACAGACCTGGTTCCTGGCAGACAAAGATTACAACTTGTGTTCATGTATCTCTGTTCCTCTCTGTTACACGGTGCCAAGCATCAACATATGGTGACTGATGGAGAGTAGTAAGTTCATAGGATCTTACTGAAAGTTTGGGCACAATCAAAGAAAAGCAAAACTCATGATCATGGGGAATAATTACAAATACCATACAAAACTTTTTTTTTGACTTATAAGGCAAGTGGTCAGCTAATAGGAGAAGTTTGTTAGAATAGGGAATAAAAAAATTAAATTATACATGCCTGCCACATTTGATTTTTAGTTTGGAACATAGAAAATGCAATACAATCTTTTGGTATAAGGCCAACATCTTTATGCATGGATCATCTGCTCAGCATTCCCTGTCATCTTCCTTACCTAAACCACACTTATAATGGATAATCTATAATTTCCATTTTCAATTTCTATAACAAGGAATGAGAACTTAAAGATATTTGTGATATATATCTTTTTCTGATCATCTATGGTTGCCTTATCAACATATCATGTAACAACTTTCTTTATTGGGTTTTTCTAAAACATTCAAATTAGTTGCCATAGCGACACATCATTTTATTTTCACACAGATATTTCATCAGTTTATATTATATTTAATTAAATTATGTAATTATAACAACAAGTAAATAACTAAAGCAGGTTTGGGGACAAATGGCATAACAGATTCCTGATAAACATTCAATTCAACTAGAGGGAACAAAAGTGCATGAATCACTACAGAGCTTCTTTTAGGTATCCAAATTCAATGTGTAATGAATAAGGTGACCAACTGTCTGGATTTTCCTAGCACTGATGGTTTCCTGGGATTCAAGACTTTCAGTGCTAAAACCAGGACAGATTTGGGCAGACCACATTGGTTGCTCCCCCTGTGGATGTCACTGACTAGTCTTTATAGTAGACCACTGGTAAAGCTGATAAATTAATTAAGTGGGCTTTGATTGACAGAGTGTGTGCACAGTTTGAACATAGCCTCAAACAGAACTTCAGGATCCCTTACCCAGCCACCATCTGGTTTTATTCCAACATGCTTACTTATCAAGAGGTGGTTTATACCCACCACTGGGATCACTCTGTTTATCCCTGGACACTGAGGGCAGACCACAATAACCCATAACCCCACAAAGGAGAGAAGATTTTAACTTGTGAATTTCTAAATTTGAACGAGTTTATGTCCTGCCCTCTGACCCACATCTCTATGGGTTGATTGCCAATGGAACCAACTATTTCTTCTTAAGTATGCCCCCCACCCACAAGTGCGTAGTTGGGCCTAGGGACCCAGGGGAAAATCACACAATCTGGTGTCTGTGCATTCCTCAGAATAGTTGTAGATACTATCTGGCCGGGAACGTCAATAGTTTGGGATAAGTTGAGCTTCCACAGACACGATCTAGTTTTTCTGACATGTTTTCTCATCAGGGATCAAGATGTTGGAAGGTCAAGTTTTGCCCATTCTCACCTTGTTACACATAGGTTTCTGGTCGTCTGAGAACAGAAGGCAGATTTTAACAGCTCTACCCCTGACAAAGCTGACACTGTGTGGTTCTCCCTTTCAATAGCAGGGCTATAAATGAAATCTTAAGAAGAACAGGAATAGTTTTAGTCTGAGAGAAGTATTTCCTTCAGCTCTAAAAAATGAGCTAAATATTCAATGTTTACTGCCATGACCGAACATCCTTCAAATAGATATCTTCTGATGAGTACAGCGAGATAAATATTCTAGCTCAGACTGAAAATGAGAGAAAAGAGGAGCACGCAGAATCTCTAAGCACATGTTCCTTTGAGTTATTCAGAGGAGGGAAACTCTCATTTATTATTCAGTTGATGAAAGCTGCTGACAAGTATAAGACATTTCTACCAAGGGCTGTCTTGGGATTTAGGGAAATCAGATAAGAGAAACCCTGCCCAAGATCGCTATCATTTTAATAATCATAATTCTATAAATCAAGCCTCAGTTTGAAGTTGTTAAAAATGGCATTTGTAGGATAATCCAAATAAATCAATGTTGTATCTCTCTCCCTGGAGATTCCCCCAGCAGGAGAGAATTACATCAGACTTCAAGTTCCTAAACGTTGCTTCTCAGGTGTACTTTAAGAAAGGACACTATATTTTGGTGCATCTTATACACAATGTCCTTTTACAATGGCTCTATGTATTGCAAGTTTAGTGTCAGAAAATGTCTTCCCAGGTCTGATGTATTTGCTACTATTCTCAGTGTTCCCATTGTCAATAAAAATCATGTATATGTCCAAGTGAGAAATGAAAACATTGGCATATTCCTGAAAGGCTGAAGGGCCCTGTCACAAGATCTGGTTGGTTGGTCATCTTTGTAGACATGAGCTGTGGGAAGAAAGCCGTAGGCAATACAATTTTACAGGGAACATATGGGCAGAAATTTACAAGATCCTTGGGGAGGGACTTCTGTTACCCAGATGGTTGCCAAAATTCCTGATCCCTGCACTCTTGAAATGAGACTGGGAGAGTTAATCAGATCAGTATGAATGATGATGTGGGAACTTCGATGTGTGCCACCTCCCTGGTTCATAGACCTCTAATGAATGCCTTCATTATGGTCTACCTCTTCTGGAAGCTCTAAAAGTCATGAAGATAACATCATAGCATCACGAAGTCCATTCATTTGGGTGGATCATGAACATGTACAAATCTTAATGAGCCAAGTCCAGTAGAAAAATAATTAAAAGAATCTCTTCAAGTGCCTGATGATAAATTTTTACAGATTATGGTTATAGTTGCTATAAAGTTGTTATGGGTAAGTATATATTTTTTTTTGTTTAAAAGTAAAAGCCTATAGAATCAGAACCAGGTTTTCAAATTGATAAAAATTATGAAAGAATGTGGTAAAAGAAAAAATTAACCTGAGTAACTGGAATTTATTAGACATTTTCCAGGAATCATCTTATCTGCATTGTTTACCTCGATGACCTCTGAATTAAACAAAATACTTGCATTTAATATACTTTTTAAAAATTTAAGTTTCCTTGACCCTTAATCGTTATTTTTAAAAACTCATAAAATTAGGGGCACCTGGGTGGCTCGGTCAGTTAAACCTGAACCACCCAAGTGCCCCTAATTTTATGATTGGGTTTGGGTTGGCCATGATGCCAGGGTCCTGGGATCCAGCCCCACTCAGTGGGGAACCAGCTTCTCCCTCTTCCTCTGCCCTCTCTTGCACCCCTCAACTTGTGCGTGCTCTTGCTCTACTCTCTCTCTCAAATAAATAAATGAAATCTTTTTAAAAATCATAAAATTAGACATCCCTTACTAAATTGTACATATTTTTCCCTTGTACTAACAAAATAAGAAATTGGAAATTAGGGGTGCCTGGGTGGCTCAGTTAGTTAAGCCACTGACTTCAGCTCAGGTCATGATCCTGGAGTCCTGGGATCGAGTCCCACATTGGGCTCCCAGTTTCATGGGGAGTCTGCTTCTCTGTCTGACCTTCTCCCCTCTAATGCTCTCTCTCACTTACACACTCTCTCTCAAATAAATAAATAAAACCTTAAAAAAAAAGAAATTGGAAATTAATGTATCTCTCTAATTATGGTTCACCTAATGCATGAAAGGTATATTCAATAACTGAGAACCAGGAATCTCAGATTATAATCCCCGTTCTCCTCTTACTTGTCATGGGATCTCAAGCAACTAACTACAATAAAAAGATCTTGGTTTGACGTTAGAAAGACTCAATAAGCCATCTTAATTCCTCCTTACCATTCAACATTCTGAAATTCAGTGTCCTCATCTGTAAAGTGGCAGCACATAATCGGATGTCAGAATTCAATACTATGGGGCATCTGGGTGGCTCAGTCGTTAAGCATCTGCCCTCGGCTCAGGTCATGATCCCTGGAGTGCCCGGATCTAGAACCGCATCTGGCTTCCTACTCGGTGGCGGGAAGCCTGATCTCTTACCTCCCCTGCTTGTATCCTCTCTCTAGCTGTGTTTCTCTCTGTCAAATAAATAAATAAAATCTTTAAAAAATAAAAGGAATTCAATAATGTGAGGTTTTTTCCCCCATGGAATTAGCACAGTTCTTGGCACACAGTAGGATGAGTAACTTGTGCAAAACATTTACTATACACCAGGTATTATTCTAAATATACATATCTATATATAATATATTATATAATAAATATATTACACACATTAACTAAATCCTCATAACAATTTTCTATGAACTTGGTAATTCTACTATTTCCATTTTATGGATGGAAGAAATGAGAACCAGAAAGGCTAAGTAACTTCTCTAGAGTTACAAAAATAAGTGACCATGAGAGGATTTAAACTGAAGCTCTTCTCCAATTTCATAATCTACACTCTTCTCCACTTCCCTATTTATCAATAACAGGAATATATTAAAGGTTAGGGTTTCTCTTAACTTCAATATCCTACCTATGATATTTTATTCCTACAAGTGTTTAAAAAAATACTTGTATTCTCTTGTTTCCTGGAAAATCATGAAAGTTTCAGACAGAAACAAGGTATAATCCAATCAGGTTTGGTATTGGTATTTGGGCTTTTTTTTTTTTTTTTTTAGGATTTTATTATTTATTTATTTGACAGAGAGAAACACAGCTAGAAAAGGAGCACAAGCAGGGGGAGTGAAAGAGGGAGAAGCAGGCTTCCCGCAGGGCAGGGAGCCAGATGCAGGGCTCAATCCTGGGATTCCGGGATCATGACCTGAGCCGAAGGCAGATGCTTAACGACTGAGCCACCTAGGCACCCCTTGGGTTTGAAAGTATCTAGCAAAATTTTTATCAGAGCTTTCTGCTTGGCAGATCTTCAACTCTGCAGGAATCAGGTAGAGAATGTACACACAGCAGACTGGAATATGACCCGCCATGGTTGATTCACTTCTCAGACAGACTGGATACAGACCTACAGTGATTTTCAATTCTAGCCTTAATCTCTTGTCCTAGGATTCTTAGAACCGTATCATAAGCTGAGTCCTACCCCACAGTTTAATTTCAAGACTTTGCCTGAGACTAGGGCTAGGTGCCAAGTGAGTAGCTGCTTTAGCAATATAGACACCTGTCTCCTAGCAAACTAAATGAGATCACCAACTCATTAACATAAACCAGCAGATGGAGAAGAGTTGCATTTGTTATCAGTTTTGGCTGGAGTTCAACCAATTACATGGATTTAAAATGTTTGGTCTTTCATTGCCAAACTTCTGAGCTATCTGTTCCTCAAATACATTTTTTATAAATGTAATTATTAAGACTCAATGTATTAATGGCATCTGCTTTACATATTTTCCTTAACTGGTCAATACATTACTGGAGACACTCATACCACCATTCCTTTCTTATAAACGTCTTTAACCGTCAATAATTACACCAATGATTTCTAAACAATAAGTTTGTTATTCTTCTTAAAGCATTAATTTTTAAAAATTTAATTTATTTGAGAGAGAGCACAGGGGGGCAGGGAGAGGGAGAAGCAGGCTCCCCACTGAGCAGAGAGCCGGATGGGGGGCTCAATCCCAGGACCCTTAGATCATGACCTGAGCCTGTCAGATGCTTAACGAACTGAGCCACCCAGGCACCACAGCACCATTATTTTTTAAAAACTGATCATGGCTTGCGGGGGTGCCTAGGTGGCTCAGTTGGTTGGGCAACTGCCTTCAGCTCAGGTCATGATCCCAGAGACCCAGGATTGAGCCCTGCATCGGGCTGCCTGCTCAGCGGGAAGCCTGCTTCTCCCTCTCTCAGTCCCCTTGCTTGTGTTCCCTCTCTCGCTGTGTTTCTCTAGGTCAAATAAATAAATAAAATCTTAAAAAACCACAACTGATCATGGCTTAATATATCATACACTCAATATATGATACATTAATATTAAAATTGTGTTCACTAATTTAGACCTAGGTCCAAATCCATGCCTGGAACATAACAGATATTCAACAGAGATTTGCTGAGTGACTCAGTAAGTGAATTAAAGAATGAATACTCCAACTGCCAGCATCTGAATATTAGTTGTCACAGCTTTAATGGAAGGCAGTGAGAATTTCAGTAACCTCGGCAGGGTATATGTAGGGAATAGCAATCAGTCATCCACCGTAAATCAATATTTACAAAGTGTATACTACTATGAGCAAAATTCCAGCAGGGGAGCAAGGGTTGTATTTTTTTCATCTTTCCAATACAAGTTGTCAAGCAGAGGCACATACATGGCAGAATCTCAGTAAATGCTTTTAAGTGCAGCCACAAAAAAAGTGTAAGATTTGACCCTTTCCTCTGAGGACTGCATAATCTATGTTTTGGGGGCAGAAAGAATATCTCCAACTTCCTATGGGTTGCTGCTTACTATTCCTGTAGGTCTAAATAAATACAAATATAATATTGATTAAAATTTCTTGACTTTTTTTAAGAGCCCCAAACTGTTGCTAATTAATTGTTCCTTTTTTTTTTTTTTAAGATTTTATTTATTTGAGAAAGCGAGCACAAGTGGTGGGTGAGGGGCGGAGGGATTGAGGCAGAGAGAGAGGGAGAAGCAGACTCCCCGCTGAGCAGGGAACCTGCTGTGGGCTCAATCCCAGAACCCTGAGATCATGACCTGAGCTGAAGGCAGACACTTAGCTAGACTGACCACCCAGGAGTCTCATTTAAATTCTTTTTCAAAATGAAAAGATACTCATGGCATGGGTCTCCTTATGATTTTATTCTAAGATAGGGATTTAGAAAGAGGAATCCCAATTTCTTTGCATTGAGAAGAATAAAATATCTAGGAATAAATTTAACCAAGGAGTTGAAAAACATGTAGTCTGAAAACTTTAAGACATTGATGAAAGAAATTAAAGACAATGAAAATAAATGGCAAGATATTTTATCCTCATGGATTAGCAGAATTTATATTTTTAAAATGTCCATACGATTCAAAACAATCTACAGATTCAACACAACTTCCATCAAAATAGCAATGGCATTTTCAAAGAAGTATATAACAGTCCTAAAACTTGTATGAAACCAGAAGAGGCTCCAAATATCCAAAGCAATCTTGAGGAAGAAAAACAAAGCTGGACATATCACACTTCCTGATTTCAAACTAGATTACAGTAATAATAATCATAACTATATGGTACTATGAAACTGACACATAGATGAATAGAATAAAATAAAAAGCCCAGATATAAACCCATGCATATATATGGCCAATTAATCTATAACAAAGGAGCAAGAACATAAAGTGAGGAAAAGACAGACTTTTCAATAAGTGGTGTTGGGAAAACTGGACAGCTACATGCAAAAGAATATAACTGGACCACCATTTGACAACACATACAAAAATAAATTCAAAATGGCTTAAAGATTTGAATGTAAGACCTGAAACCATAAAACTCCTATAAGAAAACATAGGCAGTAAACTCTTTGACATCAGTCTTAGTGGTATTTTTTGGAGCAGTCTCCTTACACAAGGCCAACAAAAGCTAAAATAAGCAAATGGGATTATTGAAAATAACAAGCTCCTGCACAGCAAAAGAAAACATCAACAAAATGAAAAAGGCAACCTAGTGAATGGGAGAGTCTATTTGCAAATCATACACCTAATGAGGAATTAATATCCAGAATATAGAGAAAACTTCCACAATTTAATATAAAAAACAAAAACCAAAAAAACCCACAACAAGTTACAAAAATGGGCAGAAGACTTGAACAGACATTTTTCCAAAGAAGATATACAGATGGTCAATAGCCAGATGAAAAGATGTGCAACATCAGTAATCATCAGGGAAATGCAAATCAAAGCCACAATGAAGTATCACTTCACACCTGTCAGATTATCAAATCTGACTATTATCAAAAAGAGAAAAAATAGCAAGTGTTGGCAAAGATGTGCAGGAAAAGAAACCCGTGTACACAGTCTATGAAAATGCATATTGGGGGGCGCCTGGGTGACTTAGTCATTAAGCTTATGCATTTGGCTCAGGTCATGATCCCAGAGTCCCAGGATCAAGCCCTGCATCAGGCTCCCTGCTCGGTGGGGAGTCTGCTTCTCCCTCTGTCATTCCCCCTGCTTGTGTTCCCTCTCTAGCTCTGTTTCTCTTTGTCAAATAAATAAACAAAATATTTTTTTAAAAATGCATATTGGTAAAACATGGAAGTTCCTCAAAAATTAAAAATAGAACTACCATATGATTCAGCAATTCCACTTCAGGGTGTTCACCCAAAGAAAATGAAAACACAAATTGGAAGAGATATACGCACCCTTATGTTTACTGCAGCATTATTTACAAAGCCAAGGTACAAAAATAACCCAAATGTCCATCCATAGGTGAATGGATAAAGAAGATGTGAGATATATACGATGTATATATGTGATCTATATAATGGAATTATTATATTTATATATTTGTTTTCTATATTTATTCATTATATACATAATGAAATATTACTCAGTCATAGAAAAAATGAAATCTTGCCATTTGTAACAACACTGATGATCCTAGAAGGTATTATGCTAAGTGATATAGGTAGACCAGGAAAGACAAATACCATACGGTTTCACTTAAATGTGAAATCTAAAAAACAAAACAAATGAACAAAATAAAACAGAAGCAGATTTACAGACACAGGAAACAAACTGCTAGTTACCAGAGTGGGGAGGATTGGGGAACACACAAAGTAGGTGAAAGGGATTAGGAGATACATACTTTCAGTTCTAAAATAAGTAGGTCATGGGGTGAAATGTACAGCATGGGGAATATAGTCAATAATATTTTAATAACCTTGTATGGTGACAGATGATAACTGACATTGTGGTGATCATTTCATAGCACTCAAAAATACCAAAAATGATACTACGATGTACACCTGAAACTAATAGGATAGTGTATGTCAATTATATTTCAATTAAAAAAAGAGAAGCACAACCCTTCATCATGAATTACTCCATAGGAAATAAAGCAATTCATCTTTTGTCATTAAGTTGTGACATCTGCCTGCATGTGGCCTGAGTTCCAATGAGTTTGGCTTTGTCTAATTCCCTGGGTCATTAGCTACGTAATCATAATTATTTTCAGCTGTGCAGACTGGTGTTATTTTTCTCATCCATTTTTCTCCTCCCCTTCTTCATCACATTTCCACATTGATGGAAACCATGAGAGTGCCATCTGGTACAACCTGTGCATGGGGCTAGTCAAATGAAAGGCAGACACTGAAGGATGCCTGTATTTCATTAGATGTATTTGTATGCTGCCTTCAGTCTTACACCATTTCCTGTCCCTCCAGATTTCCCCTTTAGGGAATTCAAGGGCTCCCCAAAGTTGACTAAATACAGACCTCCCATCCCCAATAACAGTGGCATCTGAAGAGCTGTCTCTACTGAGGGTGGTACAATTGACACCAAGTTATGAATAACTGTACTTGCAGAGAATTAACATTTCCTTCATGTCTACCAACTGACTTAGGCAATTATAGAGGCAGCTGGCACAGGAGTATTAACATAACTGAAAGAGCTTCACCGGGTATGAGTCAGACAGACTATCCAGGCTATGCGCAGCACCGTCAATAGACTGCAGAGAGTTGCATTTCCAAGAACAACTCTTTCATGTGCAGACAATGCCTCATCTTGGAACAATTGCCTGGAACCCTCCTCAGCAGAAATTATACTGTAGATTGTGGGAAGCAAGTGCATTAGGCTCTGCCTCTACTTTTCATTAAGCCCATGCATTATCTTTGGGCAAACTATTTGATCTTAGTACCAATATCAGTAAAATTGGTACTTTAATCTGTTTTGGTATTCTTAGGAGTTTTATTTAGTGTCAAGAGGAGAAAATGACATTGAAAAAGAAGCGGGGACACATGGGTCCTAGTTTAGACTTTGTGTTGTGCAACTCAAGTATTTGACATCTGCACGTTTGGGTTAGTCTCTCTGGGCTTAGTTCCATTATCTACAAAATGTTCTTCAAATTGTAGTCCATCGACACCTGCCTCAGAATCCCCTGAGATGCTTATTAAAAATGTACATTCTTGAGCAATTTCTGCTTCTAAGAATACAGAGTAGAAATACTTTTCCCTATCTCTCTTACTAAGTATAGCTAAAAAGCATGTGGGAAAACTGAAGGATGGAGAGGAGAATACAGATTGTCTAGGGGTTTCAAGACCCCAGGGATGACCTACTTGTGAGTTTCTTGAGGTTCCTCATACACCCAATACCCAGAGCAGAAGAAACTGGTGACCTAGAAATACCAATGAGTGTACAGAAAACAAACAAACCACAAATCACCACCACAAGAAAGCAACAAGAGCTTATTTGCTTTAGACAAAGTTCCAGTAAAGGGCCAGCCTAGCAAGATAGAAAACTTCCCCACTCCACTCAAACTACACATCACAAGAACTGTAGTCCCTTCCCCAATAGTAAGAGACAAGAGAGGAACCTAGGTTTTCACCCACACAAGGCTATAATTGAAGCCCCTGTCACATCTGCTGGGTAAGGTCAAAAAAGGATAACTAGGGCCCTGGGACTTTCATCCCCACAGGCAAGTAATGAGGTTCCTACCTCTACAGCATCAGTGGAAAGTACAAGAGAAATCAGATCTCCCATCCTAATCTAGTAATGGTGAACTCTACCCCTTTGGTAGACTTACACAATAAGTCCTCTGCTTCTAGGACATGCCAGAGTGATGCCAGAAGAAGTCAGCTAAAACAGAATGTTTAAATAAGATCCATGGTCTTGGGGCTCCTGGGTGGCTCAGTCGTTAAGCATCTGCCTTCGGCTCAGGTCTTGATCCCGGAGTCCCGGGATCGAGCCCCACATCGGGCTCCGTGCTCCGCAGGAAGATTGCTTCTCCCTCTCTCACTACTCCAGCTTATGTCCCCTCTTTAGCTGTGTTTCTCTCTATCAATCAATAAATAAAATCTTAAAAAAAAAATCTATGGTCTTATAATATACTATAAAAATGCCCAGGTTTCTATTTAAAAAAAAAAAATTCTCATCACAGCAAGAACCAGGAAGATCTCAAACTAAATTAAAAAAAAAAAAAAGTGACAATCTCAAGAGGAGAAAAGATGATAGAATTATCTAAAATTTTCAAACTTGGGGATGGGAGGATGGCTCAGTCACTTAAGGGTCTGCATTTGGCTCCAGTTGTGATCCCATGGGTCCTGGGATCAAGCCTGCATTGGGCTTCCTGCTTCCTAGGGAGCCTGCTTCTCCCTCTCCCTCTGCCTGCAGCTTTCCCTGCTTGTGTTCTCCCCCCACACACCCCATCAAATAAATAAATAAAATATTAAACAAAAATGTTTTCAAACTGTCATGATAAAAATGCTTCAATGAGTAATCATGCACATGCATGAAATAAATGAAAACTAGAAAGTCTTGGCAAAGAAATAAAGGTTATGAAGAAGAACCAAATGACAACTTTAGAACTGAAGAATAGAATAGCAAATAAAATGTTCTGTGGATGGGCTCAGTAGTAGAAAGGAGAAGAGAGAGCATAGATCAGGGAACTGAAAAATGAACATAGAGATTACTCAGTTTGAACAACGGAAAGAAGACGGACTGAACAAAAATGAACAGAGCCTTAGGGACCAGTTAGACTATAACTTAACATCAAACATTCATGTCATCAAAGTACCAGGAGATGAAAAAGAAAGGAAAATGTAAAAAGTGCTCACAGAAATAATGGCTGAAATTTTCCAAATTTGGCAAGAGACGTTAAACCTACAGACTCAAGAAGCAATCAGATGCTGAACAGGATAAGCCCAAGGACATTCATGCCCCCAAATAATAAAATTAATGTCTGAAAACTGAAGGCAGGAAAACAATCTTGAAAATAGCCATAGAAAATCATATTTCAGATATCTGGAGTTGTCCTATAGTAGTAGACCTAGTATTTCACTGTCAAGACTAATTTCAGGGGCACCTGGTTGGCTCAGTTGGTTAAGTGGCTGCCTTCAGCTCAGATTATGATCCCAGGGTCATGGGATTGAACAAACCCCATGTGGGGCTCCTTATTCAGCAGGGAGCCTGCTTCTCCCTCTGCCTGCTGTTCCCCCTGCTTGTGCTCTCTGTCTCTGTCTCTAGCTCTCTCTGTGTCAAATAAATTCTTTATTAAAAAAAGGATAAATTCAGATCTTTTCACAAAGACATCAATGGTTTTGATATACTTTTTGTCCTATTGGCTGACCATGTGAAGAAAAAGTCCAACAGCAAAAAATGGATAATGATAAAGGGCCATGGGTTCATTAAGTTTAGAAAACAGTGAAAACAAATATTCAATATCAACATATACACTGAACCGGGGAAAAGGCAGTGGTGATGTAGCCGTGAATATCCTTATATTTCTTTTTTTTTAATACTTTATTTTTTATTTGAGAGAGAGAGAGAGAGCAGGAGCACAGGCCTGTGGGGGGGGGCAGACGGAGAGGGAGAGGGAGGAGGGAGAGGGGGAGAGGAAGAAAGAGAGAGAAAGAGAGAGAGAGACAGAGAGAGACAGAGAGACAGAGAGAGACAGAGAGAGACAGAGAGAGAGAGAGAAATCTCATGCGGACTCCCCGTGGAGCAGAGAGGCCTCTGTAGCTGGAGATCACACAACCCTGAGATCATAACCAGCTGAAACCAGAATCAGTTGCTCAATCCAACAAACCACCCAGGCGCCCCTAACCTCTGATATTTCTATGAGAAGCAAAATATAAACCCTTCCCCAGGATGGACGAAAGCTTACCCAAATCCCTCCCCCAGGTACACATTGTCATTTTCTGTGTCTACACTCTTCCAAATCTTAAGTATCTTATTTCAGGGAATAAAGTGAAACTGCAGTTCTCTAAACATGATGCCGGAGCACGGAAACCAGGGTGCTCTGTGCATCTCTGTGTCTGTGCCCTGTCCTTTCCCTAACACTTCCCGAAGGAATTTTTTATATAAACTGTTGCCAGTCCACATTCCAGGTGCTCTGACTTACTGCAGAAGTACACCCCTGACACACTGCTTGTATTAAAAGATGCCGGAGAACATTTTAAGTGATGAGCCTGGTGAATTGTAGTTTAAAAACAGAAAGATAACAGAAAAAGAAAAAGAACAATAAATAAAAAACGCGGCAACGACAAGAGCAAGAGAAGTACGAGATACTTCACAAACCAGAATGCTCCTAAATAATGAGGGCATCCACAGGCCATGGATATTGGTTTGGAATATGCAAAGCATTATGTATTTTTGGTTTTGGTGAGGATATCAAAGAATCCTATCCTATCAGACACTGTTGGAGGTCCACTGGGTACACATTCCCCAGTTCTCTTGACACAACTATAGTACAGTTAAGTTGTCCCCCCCTCCCCCCCTCCACAGGTCAGCGTCTGATTGGAACTTCTAGGTCCTTCACTGGTTATTGGTTCAGAAACAGTCCTAGGACTCAGCTCAGGTCAATAGGGCTTCAGCAGTTTCTGTGAAAATCTACTTGCTGCTAAGAAAGATAATCTCCCTTTTTCTTTATGACATTGTCTTTTTTGGGGATGGGATGCCTTGAACTGCAGGGAGATGTTAAAAACCAAAGTCTTTGAGGGCACTGTTGAGTCATTTGTCCCACCCAATCTGTCCCCTCTCTCAACTTCCTATTATATATAAAATCATAATTGTTGTCATCTTTTATTCCTTTTTCAGTTGTCATTGGAATCTGAAGAATCCTGATACATCTAGAAAAGCCAAAATGGCAAATAAATAAATAAGTAAATAAATAAGTAAATAAGTAAGTAAATAAATAAATAAGTAAATAAAGTATTCAGGAAAAGTCAGTTAACTGGAAAGCAACCAGGAAAATCAAAACAACAAAGTGCTTTAATTTCTACCCTGGTTTTAAAAGTTATTCCCAAATTGTATTAGCTTTCTTTCAATATTGAGAAGACCAGTGGAGTAAATGAGGTTTTCTCTTTATTTATTATGGGGTTTTTTGCCTGGATCTTGTAGGATCTCAGAGTCTGTTTGATAAACATGGATAGAAGTGGTACCACACTGAGCCCCAAGGACTATGTGTATACTCTGGCTTTACTGATACCTACGTGTATTTTGTCCTTTCACATTATCCCCTCCTCACTCAGATTTTTATCACTTTTTGTTTCCTGTTCCTCAAAGCCTAAAATTCACGGATTTCAGTGAAGTGAGGGTTGTGTTAGTTGCGTCTATTTAATCCATACATTCTTGGTGGCAAAGGAGCATACCAAAGGCTGAAAGGAAGAGCACATGTATATTTTTGGTAAGGAAGCTACTGATTTGAGAAGCACCTTCAATGGGTCGCAGTGATAGAGAAGAATGAAAGCATGCTTCGTTTACGTGCATTTATATACCACATGAATCAAAGAGTAAATTCTTTAGCATGACACAAGCTGAAATTTTAAGGTAAATTTTGACTGGAAGTAAACCAAAGTCCTAACAGCAGAAATCATATGATTGTAAAGTCAAATCCCAAGAAGGAAACAAGGCATTTTACCTTAGATCATTTGTGAAGATGCAAATACAGAAGGAAAATATTCCGGAAAGTTCCCATTAGAGAAATAACTTCTGTCATGGGAAATTATTTTAACGTGGCCCAATGATTCTGTTCTTTCTCTCTTTTTGAAACAAATGGGTAAAAAACAGTAAAAACTGTCTTACTAAAGATATGAATAAGTATATGCTATATAATTGAAGTGCATATTCACATATTCAGAAATTTAAAATCATTTACAATGATCCAGGAAATGAGAGAGTTCTAGGGTCTTGAAAGAATCACACAAGTCATTCAGCCCATTAGACAGATAATAACTATGATTTCCTTAGCCCTCACCCTGTGCCAGACACTGTAAATTCCTTTTTAATTCGTCCCACCCATTCCTGTAAAGCAGGCATTTATTATCTTCTCCAAAGAGGAGGAAATTGGGCTCAGAGAGTTGAAATATCCACTTGTGATCACACAGCTGTTGAGTGTATGAGTCAGGACTTTAATCCAGTTGGTCTGGTTTATAGTTAGAAGGAAGCTCAAAGCTTTCTTTCCACTATACCACAATTCTCAGGAGACAAAGATCCCAAGGCCCTGAGGGTGAATCTGAGACTCACTCTCTGCAGGTGTCCACCTGCCTCCTCCGTGCCTTGTTTTCATATGCACATTACCTAAATGGACCACCTCCCTTAACAATCAGGTTGGCACATCAAGGTAATTAGGGGCAGGGCCAAATAGGCACCTACTTCTCTGGTTTGTGGTGATTAAACTGCTTATAAAAAATATGCTTCCCTACATTACCTTCTGTGCACATCTTACTGTCCCCCTTGTTGCTTAATATCCTTTTATAATGGTTAAAGCCTTAAAAATATATAACCTTAGGGGTGCCTGGGTGGCTCAGAGGGTTAAGCCTCTGCCTTCAGCTCAGGTCATGATCTCAGGGTCCTGGAATCGAGCCCCACATCGGGTTCTCTGCTCAGCAGGGAGCCTGCTTCCCCTTCTCTCTCTGCCTGCCTCTCTGCGTATTTGTGATCTCTCTCTCTGTCAAATAAATAAAGTCATATATATGACTTTAAACATTGTTGGAAAAGCCCCACCATTCTTCCTTAAACCTTTTGGAAAAGACCGCATGTTACTTCTGATGGAGGGTAATCCATCCGACCCAAACTTCAATTTCCCCAATCTGGCTTCTTTGTTCCTTCCCCCATCCTGTACCTGGCCACCCCACAATCCCCTTTCCTACCTTCAAGTTCCTTGTATTTCTACTATTGACATGCACTCCTGCTTTCTCCTGCCATTGAGTATTCCTGTGTTTGCCCAGAGTTATGTTGGCAAAGTCTTTTATGTCAAAACCAGTCTGGTTTCTCCTCTGAGAAGCCAGACTTCCTTCCTGTGATCCATTAAAGGTCAATCCTCCTGCTGGCTCAGTGGGGGAGGCTAGCAATATTCTTGCTCACAAATGTGAAAAGAGCCAGTGGCTAAATTCAGAGTTTAAGTGACCTGGTTCACAACTTCGACTTCCAGCCTCCCACCATCATAAGCCAAGTGGTCCATGACAGGCACTAAGCAGAGAATTAAGGGACAGTAGCAATTCCAAGAAAAGCCATTCACAGTACCTCGTCAAAGCTAAAGGAACTGACTCTTCCTTGAGTGTCTTCCCTTCCAACTTTTGCCCTATCCTTTTGCTCTTTCACTTGCCTAAGAGACCACATTCAATGACAGGGTTGTCTCTTTCAATTGCAAATGAAACACTGGCTCTCTAAACAGAAATTCACTCTTGGCAAGCATTGCAAAAGGAGATTTAAAAGCCGGATTCAAAGTGGCAGAGGGTTTCAAATTCTGGAGACATCACAAAATGATTCCTTATTGGTAGCAACTGGTAAAATCCGTGGCTGAAGAAGACAGATAGCCCTTTCCGGATGGTCCAGTGGAAAACGGCCTCTGAGCTTTTCCATGTACAATGAAAATGACATGTGTTTACAAACATGGTGAAAATGGTTGCCTCTCTGAATCTTGTAATGACCTCTCCATTTTAACTGGCATCCAGCTTGAGACTTTCTGGATGAAAACAAAATAGAGGGGGAATGGGAGGAAAACACTGCCTGAGAACGATGGGGAAGCTTTGAAACCACAACAGTTTTTGCACATATTTTCATCCGTGAGCAATGGAATGGGTTCTCCTGGGGACTGAGGGGCGTGTGTGCGTGCGCGCGTGCGCGCGCACACACACACACAGAAATGCACAGAAAAGCTCCATCTCAGTGTAAGAATAGTACACAGAGGCTTGGTTCCAAAGCGGTTGTTTTGAGAAGGAATGTTCCATCTTCTGAACTGGAATTCACTGCACAAGAACAATGCTCTCTTCAAAGATTCTGGCACATACACAGATAGCAGGAGCCATCCAAAAATCCTTGATAAACATACACAGTCTTTTACACAGTGGCTGGAAGCAGAGTGATTTGCAGCATGAATGAAATTTTTTGACCTCGAACAAAAGCACTTCCTTGCTTGATGGTAAACTCCTGAAGCTAGAGTCCATTATAATCTCTGCGGTTTGATTTTAATGAGGTAGACAATATATGGTGGTTTGGCAATGTCCAATGTTCAATAATGATTTTTGTCTCTTTTAAGCTACTATTAATAACAGAATGAAACAAATCAAAACCAATGCAATATTGCCGATGAGGGAACAGAAGGCAAGCTGAGCACAAAGCAGAAGCTGACACCCCCTCCCCCCACTGCAGGGCTACATGTGACATTCCTCATGCAGTCCTGGCTGCCCTAAAGCTGAGGAAAGGAAAAACACACAGTTTAACTTACAGAGAACCCAATCCTGCAAGACACGAGTCTCGCTCTGTTTACAAATGTTTTAGAGATCCACAAGAACAAAGTATTTCTATCAATAACCTAGCTTCCAGAAGGAAATGTAGATACAATTAAATGTGCTTATAACCTGCATCCCATTTACAAATAATTGAAGTGGGCAGAATGTAAATTTCTGCCAAGAAGTTCCCGACTATCTTAATGTTAATGCTTTACCAGAAGGGTAAATAACCTTAACTTCACAATGGCAAGGCTTGGATATCTTGTTGGTCCTCTTTAGCATATGAAAGTTCCTTCAAAACCTCCCTTTTGGGTGCCTGGGTGGCTCAGTCCTTAAGTATCTGCCTTCAGCTCTGGTCCTGATCTCAGTGTCCTGGCATCCAACTCAGAGTCGGGCTCCCTGCTCGGTTCTGTGTGGAATTCAATATTGACAGTGCATCCAGAACTGTGGTGTTCTTCTCGGGCAGGGATATAAGGGGCCCAGGTGAAATTGGGTGGCAGATAATCTAGAACAAGTCTGTACCTATAAATCACCTCCGTAGTCTGAAGATTGCTGTGATCATCCTCCCTTCATCTCTGTTGAAATCCATTCTCTATAATTTATCCTTGATTAAGTGGAAGGCTGATTTACTAGGTGTTCTGGCTATAAGCAAGATGGCGGAGGGCTGTATAGGAAGTAAACTAACATTTCATGACTATTAAAACACTCTTGATATTTCTTATTTTATTCAGGTTTGAACAAGGCTGAGATGGGGTGTTTTTTCATTGTTTTTGTTTTCTTGTTTATTGTGGTTTCTTTGTTCAGCTTCACTATAAATCTGGTCAACTAATATTTCTTCATTTATTTAAAAAGTATTTATTGAGGGCAAAAAAATGTACCAGACATAAGGGATAACAGAAGCTAGTGATATAATCGTGAATAAGGCAGCTATAGACTCTGCCCTCATGGAGCTTGCATTCCCGTGGGGGGGGGGGAAGAAAGTAAGAAAGAAAGAGAAAAATACATGTAAATGAATAAATAGATAGTTAAATAAATAAATTCAAATTGTGATCATTGTTATGAAGTGACTGAACCAGTAAGAGGCTAAGTTACAGAATGGGAAGTGAAAGGAGAGCATATAGGAGGACTCCCTCTCTATCTCCCTCTGCCCCTCCCCACTGCAGGCATGTCCTCCCTCCCTCTCTCCCTCCCTCCCTGCTTCTCAAAATAAATAAATAAGTCTTAAAAAAAAAAAAAAAAGTAGGGGAAAATGACACAGAAAAGAGATATAAAAAGTCTTGTGGTAAGAAAGGATTGTCCTAACAAAAGGCCCCCAAAAGAGCAATGTGATTAGAGTATGCTTGTCTGGAGGAGGATAGCTTGAGCAGAAGTCAGAGAAGGAAGCAAGAACCTGACTACTCCAGGCTGCAGGCTGTGATTCAATGGAATGAGCATCTGTATGACGGTCAGCTTTGGGAATTCACATGACATATAGGGGGGAGGCTGGGTGGTCGGGATCCCAATGAGTCAACAGGGCAGGCACATCGATGAGAATAAGAAGGCCATCTGGTCAAGGTACTGTGATCTAGTCACATGAATGAGGAACAGTAATAAGTGGAATTGGTGATTTGAAAGCTGAAGATCCTTTATTTTTTCACATGTTCCTTTATAGAAAAAATTTAAAACATAAAATTAGTAGAACAATAGGCTTGGGAGTGACCTGGTCCCTCCCTCATTTTACACTGGGAACATCAGGGCCAAGTGAGATCAAATGACATTCAGAGGCAGGACTAAAAACTGATCTACCACGGACTTCCCCTCTACAGTATGGTCTTTAAAGCCATGACATGTGGCTAAAATGGGAAGTATGGAGGTGAAGGGAGCAGAGGAAGCTGTGGGGGCAAGGTTTAAGGTATTAGAAGAATCATTAATGGAAAGTTGATGAACAAATCTTCACGTAGCCTTATTTATGAGGCAGTGCAAAGAAACAGCCTAAATTTTCATCAATAGGAGATCATTCATGGAAAGTTGGTAATTTTTTTTTTATTTTTTAAAGACTTTATTTATTTATTTGACAGAAACAGAGCAAGGAAGGAACACAAGCAGGAATAGTGAGAGGCAGAAGCAGGCTTCCTACAGAGCAGGGAGCCCAATGTGGGGCTTGATTCCAAAACTCTGGAATCACGACCTGAGCCCAAGGCAGACACTTAACGACTGAGCCACCCAGGCACCCCAAGTTGGCAAATTGTTATGATGGGGTATTACATGGCTATTCAGTGTGATATATAACGGGATTCTGTGGATTACTGAAAGTGCTTATGATAAACATGGGAAAAGCAGGATATACAAATTTATACCCAAGAAATGAATTCCAAAACCTTCTGGTGCCCACACAATGGAAAAAAGACTAGATATGCATTTGTAAAATATTTTGATATTAAATCTACAAGTTTTAATACTCCATTGATATATTCCAGCTGTTGTGTTAAGCCTATATAGCATCTTATTTATCCCTATCAAAACGCTAACAAGAAGGAGTTAAAATTGTACACATGAGTAAAGAGAGACTTAAGAAGGCTTAATTCAGTCACTTGAGGTCACAAGGCCAGAAAATGCCCTTGGCCAAGTGAGAAATTACATACTACTCCTTTTGAATAATTTTTTTATGGTGAAAAATTACATACTACTATCTTTTAAGTCATTTTTTTTTCTTTTCTGAATTTTCCAATTTCACACTGTGGAAATTGACTGCATTATGATTTTAAAAATAAATTGGATGTCAAGCCAACTGAAAAAATATAATAGCAACTTGTGCTTCATTGGTGATAAGATTTTTTTCTCCTTCCCTCCCTGGTTCTCGACTCTGTCTTGATAGCTGGCTTTCTAGTCTGTTTTCAATTCATTAAGTGCTCATTTAGCACTTACTATGTTGCTAGTATTATTGATTCTATTTACCCTCAGAACCACTGGCATGAGCTACTGAAAACACAAGTTCCTTTCACTGCAATTATCCTTGTGCTAGAGAAATGACTTCCTGTGCTTTTGCTTGTTCCTTCTTGTCAAAGTTGGGTGGCAGGGGATTGGCACAGTTGGAACTTGCCTGCTCCTTATTTGCCCTCAGCAAATTCCTTATATTTATATGGAAAAACTCTAATTTCATAATTTCAATGCACTTTTGCCTCATAATATTCTTCTCCCAGGGAAATGAGAAGCCAATGCGAGTCATGTCAGCAACATGAGATGCCTTGACTTTCTGCTTAGTAAGTTCTAGTTTTCCTCTATTAATTGGGGAGGCAATAGTTTGCAAAGCATTTGATAACTTTTCTTTCTTTTTTTTTCCCCCGTGCCCGGTTGGCTTTACCACTATCTTCCTAATGATTTGCTACCAAGATCTTACTTGAATAAAATGTTTTGAAGAGGAGAACCTGGGTGGCTCAGTCATTAAGTGTCTGTCTTTGGCTCAGGTCACAATTCCAGAGTCCCAGGATCCAGCTCCTCATCAGGCTCCCTGCTCCGTGGGAAGCCTGCTTCTCCCTCCCTCACTCCCTCTGCTTGTGTTCACTCCCTAGCTGTGTTTTTATCTGTCAAATAAATAAATAAAATCCTTAAAAAATATTTTGAAGAATGTGACACCTATTTTTTCTGAATTTATGGTACTGCTTGGCTTTGATTATGCTGTTTGCTGTTTTTGGTAGTGAGTGTCCTGTGCTAAAAGAAAGGAATTAAAGACTGCTCTTTTGGGGCGCCTGTCTTTGGCTCAGTTCATGATCCTGGAGTCCAGGGACCAAGTCCCATATGGGCTCCTAGCTCTGCGGGGAGTCTGCTTCTCCCTCTGACCTTCTCCCCCTCAAGCTCTTTCTCACTCACTCTCTCTCTCAAATAAATAAATAAAATCTTTTTAAAAAATTAAAAAAAGAAAGTTAACAACTATTGAGGCATTACTACACATCAGACATTATACTAAATTTTTGTGCTAAAT